>KZ809699.1:48970-67067 GCA_000696205.2 Oncopeltus fasciatus
TTTTTTTGTGAAGACAGGATTGTAAGGAATTCAGTCTAAAGACTAAAAATGTAATAAAAAAAGTTTTTATTTTTCAATGTTTTGGCCTGAATTACAGGCCTTCATCAGGGCAAATAGGACAATGGGGAGAGAGAGACTCGTGATAAGTTCAAAAGGAGAGTTTGTTCACCGTAGATATTCTTTGTTTTTTGGATCTACCTTGACCGAACCCCAACTAAAATCATCTAAGAAGTCGTAATAATAGTTTCATTATTATTACGAGACTATTATCACGAGTATAACAGTACTATTATTATTACAATATTCATCAATTATAGTCATGATGTAGACACAGTTCAGAACCAGTCTCTATCTCACAATCACTCTATATGCCCTGATGAAGGCTTGAAATTCGGGTCGAAACGATAGCTAAAATAAATTTTTTTATTATTACAAATTAGTTTTTAATTCTTTAACTGCCAAGACCGAGTTTCTGTCAATACTCTTTAAAATTTGACGATCAAAAACTTTATAACCTAATTGATTTTTTTTTTTTTTTTTCAAAACACTAAATGAAGCTTCGATACACTAATTAAGTAAGATTTATATTTAACTTTCAAAAGGCAAAAATAAAGCTTACTTGAATGGGATATATGTAAGCCCAGACAAAACATATGTAATATTTTAACATTATTCGAGACTCAAATGAATAAAAAAATTGGACATAAGAATAAATATCTTCCATAGGGAACAAATCCTGATAAGATCCTAATCAAAATGAGTCCTGGATATTAGATAAGAGCAGCGTATAATTGCATCTAATGAAATGATCGGGGAAGAAGCCCCCCGAGAAATAACATGGATGTTCTATCATTCACAGATTATTAAATGTTACTGAATTATTCCCCCCCCCCCCACCTCCAGGATAAATTGTGGAAACTTTGCCGACTAATTAAACTTGTCTAGAGAGGGAATTACAATGAAGCAATGTAGTTTGTGTGTTCTGAGAAGTTGTCAGGGGATGGGAGGCCTCCAATCACTCATATAATCATATTCAATAACAGTTTGTCCTTGTTTTAGAGCCTCTCTCCTGGAGGGGAAATACAGACAACTAAAGCCATTCACGCAGCGTGTGCGTTCCTGAGCGAATTCCTCCAGAGTTATTAAATAACTGGACTTTTTGTTATGTTCCAAATAAACCCCACTCCGTTTAAAAAGCTTCTCGAAACTATTTCTTAAAAAAATCATATGATCCGGAACTAATTATATAAATATTGCAAAGAACTCATTATATAAACATGGCAAACCGAATTTCGTTGGAAGCTATCAAAAATTTGCGACTGCTAAACTAACTTAACTATAAAGGTTCCTGATTCAAAACTGCTTTGCATCTTATTTTCCCACAAATAATTAAACAATACAAATCGACTAATTTTCCCAAAAAAGGAATAATATGTGCCAATTTCAATATTATCTGGAGCATAGATAGCTACTAGGCATAGACACCATAGTCCTTATAATGTGCTTCCAACATTTACCAAGAGTTATACATCTGAATTATATAAATAAATTTATGTAAAACAAATAATGATTAACTAAACTAATTATGTATTTAATATTGGTGCAGGATAATTAACAATTAATTTTATCTTTTCTCCTTAGCATTAACTATTTACGATAATAATTCAGTTACTGAAGGCACTTATGCCTTGTTTATATGCAGACAGATCCATCAAGAAAACTAGGGGCTTTTTTATTTTAACATATTTGCAATTCCCAGGTCATCGGTAAGTGACATTGCACTATTATATCTGCATGTTATAGAAAAGAAAAGAAAGTTTATGTTCAATAAAAACATGTTTATTCTAAGGCAAAGATCAAAACCAAATCAGATTCGCTAATTTAAATTAATTAAATAATCTAAAGGGTTATTATGACTACCAATGAATATAGAACTATCATACCTTCTATTATCCGTCTTCATTGGTTTCTGCAAACCATCTTCTGTTGGCGAACACTTTCGGACATTGTCCATCTTCTTGGCCGAATACATGTGTTCACTGTCACTGTCTGTTGAATACCACAGTGACAGTGAACACATGTATTCGGCCAAGAAGATGGACAATGTCCGAAAGTGTTCGCCAACAGAAGATCATTTGCAGAAACCAATGAAGACGGATAATAGAAGGTATGATAAATTAATTATGTTTGAAAAATATAATAAAGTTTAAATCATCTTACGGCCACTTAACTTTACTCAAATAGCCATTAAACAGCAGTTAATTTTAGATATATTATAAAAATTCCAATAAAATAATTAATGTCACGTCATCTACATACTATTTTTAAATATTAAAAAATTGTTTATAACCAAAAAATAAAAATAAAATTGTACGTACCCAGCTATACAACGAGCGCATCAAAGCTTTAAGGACTGAAGATGAGAAAGACGAAAGAAGTAAGGAATAAATAGAGTGAAAAAGCAATTTGTAATATAAATTAAAAGGAGGTTTCGAGAAAATAAAGAAACGGGTAAGGGGAGGGGGTTGATCTGCAAAAAGTATTCCCTTTCATTACTGAGAGGAATATTCAAAGTCTCAATTTGCTGTCCGTAATTACTTATTTCTGGCATAATGAGATTCCAAAAGCAAGTCTTCTGACTTTATTGTAATGTCCATGTTGCTGAATTATATTACTACACACAGAAGTAATAGAACTCTACTACAGCTTAATAATATCGTCATGTATCAGAAGAAAATCACGACGAATTAAAATGTCCACGTTTCATACATATAGATGGCCAGCAGCCCTTTAGAAGAAGATTAGGAAAAAGACACGACCTGCATAATCTAAGCAGATTTCCTGTTTAGATTGTTGTAACATTAAATGCGATAGCGAACAAGGAAACATAACTTCCTTATAAAACATAAGAGCAGAGAAATTAAGTAATCAAGAAGAAGTTTGACTCATTAAAGCAAAATTGAGCTTATACGTCAACACGAAATGTTTAAGAGTAGACAGTTTGTACACAAACACAAACAAAATTCAAATAAAAAATGTACAAAGAAAAAGGTATAAATCTTAATAAAGATTTTTTTTAAATAATTAATTAAATACAAGTTTCCTATTTTAGATTTCGCCTTCGACAAAATATAAATAAATGTTAATTTGTTGATTCCTTCCATGGAGGCAACCAAAGGACAAAAGATTGTGACAAGTTCAATTCGCAACAAATGAATCTGCAACGTACTCAAGTCAGGAAATGACTATCCAAAACATACGTTATACAAAAGGGGGAGAGAGAGTAAGCGATGTATNCGCAAAAAGGAGAAGCACGATAATTATTGGGAATTCTCTGACGAGAAGAACCTATCAGCATAATGACCATCGCATGATTAGTACGGGCCGTGAATTCTCAACTACAGATAGTATCATTTTGGCATTTATTGTAAAGATAAGTTGTCCCCGCAGATTACCATTATTAACAAATCGTTTTTCATGATAATGGATCTACCTTGGCTGAACCCCAACTAAAACCATCTAATAATAATATCTCAGTAAAAAAACTCTCCATTTGAATTTATAATTTAATATTTGCCAGAGAGTTAGCCAAGTTCCTATCTGAAAGAACTATCGCAGATATTCAAGATTGAAACAAGACAAAATACACCATTTTAAGTGTGAGAAATAACGGGCTTAAGACTCCAGGAAAGTAATAATTACGACTATGTTCGACTTACCTCTTTCCTCAAAAAATAAGTTAAATAAAATGGAAATTTATTTTTTTTTTGTTACCTTAGATATCATTATTAGATGTTATTTTTGTTGAGTTCGGTAAAGATAGATTAAAAAAAAAAAAAAAAATTAAAAAAAAAGTTAATTTTTAAAATTATCTTATTAGCAGACGTTTCGACTTACACTGTAAGCCATCTTCAGGGCTATCATTAAGGCGAGGGGGGACGTATTGTCCCTAAGACGACTTCATCATCTTATTCCTAATAAGTTAAATAAATTGCAGATCAAAGCAGAGGTACTTTAAATTGGACACGTTTGACAGACGCAAATACAAATACACGTATATGTATAATAATTATTTGTTTTGTTTTTTGGTTTTTATTTATTACTTGAAAAAAACAAAAAATTAAAATTTACATAAAGGATAAAGGAGGCAAAACGAAATACAAATATTATTAAGCTCCTATTATCTCCAACTCAAAAACTCTGCGACCCCTTGAGATTGGGTAGAAAAGGAAATATTTGAATGTGAGAGCTGACAATAGGAAGGGGCTGAGAAGAGTTAAGGGTTAAAGCAGGCCGATCCCTGAATGACTAAGATATTCCTTCAAGCTCGGATTGACTTCAGGGGTAGGCTCTGCGTATTCTCTGAACGACCATAGACAAATCGGCATCTCAGGCGGTACGATGTAATGTAATGTCAGACTTTGAGGATTACTCGACAGAGTGAGGGCGCTGTTTCCCCAAGAGACGGGCAGTAATTAGAACAATATAAAAGCACCTCAAGGCTGGTAAGGCCCAATCAATCGAGGGGAATTACCAACATTTGCACATTAATTACAACGAGAGCCTGTCTCCTGAACACTATTATTAATGTCCCGGATGATTCTGACTATAGCAAGTTAATGGACTGGCTACCAAATACCTACAGACCATCTTCCATTACTCGCAAGTACGTTATACCTTCAAGTAAGAATACGCCAGTAAAAATTAATAGGAGTAACTAAAACTTGACGAATAATGATTTAGTTATTATAAATTAAGAGACCCTTTTCATCTATCATCCCCTTTGTCTTGAAATTTTGGCAAGAATAAAGACTTTTTTGTATACAAATTAATTTGTATTTCTTCATATCATAAGAACGAAACCCCGACCACAGTAATCAATTTGTCTAAAATAAATTACTATAATCAACCCCTTAAGTAAAATCACAATCTTTTCATTATTTTGTTTTAACAAGGATAGAAAATAAAAAATAATATTGAAAACAAATCAACCAAATTTTAACCAAACGAAATGTTAGATTTCAGTAGATTTTGAGTCGAAAATATTGCTAATCACCTCTAAATCTAAAGGGAACTCAAAATTTTAATGGATATATCAGAAAGAGAACAATACTATTGAATGGGGATTTGTGCAGTCTTGATGATAAAACATAAGATCTACTAATAAATGTTTTTTGTTAGGGTTCGGTCAAGATAGATCCAAAAAAATACAAATTTAAAAAAATGTGTATTTTAAAAATTATCTGCCAACGTTTCGGCTTACATTGTAAGCCATCTTCAGGGCTATCATGAAGGTGGGATTTCCAGTCATGAAAAATATTCATTCAAATGGTGCTGTTCAACTGTGAATAAGAGATCTCCACTTTTTGCTCATACTGACATATTTTACAAGATGTTTTATAAGGTATTTCAACAAAACAAATAGTATTTTAATGTTCATCTCAAATGTTTCAAAATTTTATTATTTTGGTCTAAAGGTCATCTTGCAGCTTTAATCAAGGAAAGGATTTTCTAAAATCCTGTACATATCCTAAAGAGAGGTCAAATGAAACTGTAGGAATTTCAGAGCATAAGATAAAGAAAGATTAAATAAAATAATAAATAATAATTTATTCGATTAAAGATGAAGACAGAAAAAAGAAATAAAAAATCTACATTGAAGGTGATATTCTTCTAAAATCTATACTTGATTTGTCAGTCATTCTGGGTTCATGCTCTTCAATTTACAAATCTTTGTCAAGAAATAAAGATATTCTATTTTTTAAGAGCTTAGCAGACATACAAAAATTTAAACTTAAGCAGTGCTCATACAGAAGTATGTTTTATTATATTTTACTACTTGAACTTATTGAACTTGATATTTTATTATTTATCACATAAGATCTACAAGACTTCAGTCATGAAAATGTGGGGAGAAGTTCACTGGGATCAATGTAGAAAAAGCTTGAATGTGGAGCAGGCTAACTTGGTTAGGATATAACCCACAGCTAAACCAAGCTTAATCACTCATTTCTTATGTTTGTCAATATGTTATTAACACTGTGAAGCAATTTTGTGAGTAAAATGTGTAAAAAANAAAAAAAAAAAAAAAAAAAAAAAAAAAAAAAATTATTGAACAAAGAGATCTACATTTTGTTCTCTTAGCATTCATCATATTTCGAACGATTGCACCCTACAAAGGTATAGTTATAACATGTTAGTTGTTGTACAACTTCTCCTACTTCAATTTTTATAACTAAACCTACTGTGGTAACATTCAGAAAAATAGGTAATTAGGCTCAACTAATTTTAATGAAATTCAAAATAAAGATCGCGTAAATAAAATTAAGGATCACAATTTTAAAATAGCAACACTTATCGACCAGCTCACATATAACGGCAGAGGATTCTTGCCCCTTTTAGAAATGTCCTAAATTCAACAAATTTCTCAAGCCATGGTTACGTCGCATCTGGAACATTTCTTTTCAAGTCTCCTTTTGATCTGTATATAAGTTTACACTAGGTTTGAGAGTCCAAGTGACTGATTGCGATTGTCAAGAGGCAAGAGAATCTCGAGGAGGGGTAAAAGTGAAGAGGAAAACAAATGGACTGCAATGGAGTTGAGAACATTCCCGGAAAAGCAATTCGGAAAGAAAATGCGCAAAAAGGAGAAGCACGATAATTATTGGGAATTCTCTGACGAGAAGAACCTATCAGCATAATGACCATCGCATGATTAGTACGGGCCGTGAATTCTCAACTACAGATAGTATCATTTTGGCATTTATTGTAAAGATAAGTTGTCCCCGCAGATTACCATTATTAACAAATCGTTTTTCATGATAATAGACGACATCATATGAGTTAGAAGCAAAAATACTTAAGTTCATATGGAATTTTTTTTTAATTTTTTTTTTTTTTTTTTTTACCGTATATATTATTATGAGATGTTTTTTCTTGGGGTTCGGTCAAGGTAGATCCAAAAAAAATACAAATTAAAAAAAAAAGTGTATTTTTTAACAATAAATGCAAGGAAATGGAATAAAAAATCTACCTGTCTCAGCCAGGGCTCGAACCGAGACTGTGTCGGCAGTTTAACTGGTTAGCAAGCTTGCCCGTATAGGAGGAGATCCAGGTTCGAGCCCTGGCTGAGACAGATAGATTTTTTATTCTATTCCCTTGCGTTTATTGTTTAAAATTTACGTGGGATTAAATACTATAACAAAGACAATATTTATTGTATTTTAAATTATCTGCCAACGTTTCGGCTTACATTGTAAGCCATCTTCAAGGACTTTCAGTCATAAAAATGTGATCTTAGGGACACGACGTTCCCCTCTCACCTTCGTGTAAGCCATGGGTCATCATGTAAGCTGAAACGTTGGCAGATAATTTTAAAAAATACACTTTTTTTTTTTAACTTTGTATTTTTTGGATCTACCTTGACTGAACCCCAACAAAAAACATCCAATAAAATACTTTGGGCGTCAAAAAGCTATATTTTTGCTACACAGTCCAAGCCTTCGTGTTAGTGGGTATATAATACACATATACACACACATACCCTAATTAATTAATAGGATTCACTTATACGATGGGAATCTTTATATATAAGACGAGCGAGTAACTTTACGTTGAAATGATTGAGGGGTTTATAAAAATAGGGAACTCCGGATGGTGAACAGAACTCAGAACCGAAAGACGAGCATAGTTGATAACATGAATGTGATAAAAATAATTTTATCGTGAGAAAAGCAATTACCACAGATAGTGGGGCTAATGGAGTCAAGATAACAGCTTCAAAGGAAATTAATCTTTCTAAACAATGCCCTCTGATATAAGCCTTAGCTCAGACTTAGAATTACACCGGCACCAGGCAGGTCTAGAGGGACAAACCTGTTGTCCTTCAACTGACGCACCGCGGTGGTGAAGACGTGTTTCACCGAGGGAAATGTGATCAAATAGCCCGCACCCGGTATGCGTCACCCACTCCACGTACGAAAATGAATGAGATTAGCATAAACAATACATCCAATTGTTCCTTCAAGCTGTACCCACCACAGTGCTATTCTCATCAGTACTCGTGTAAATGAATAATAACTTCAATATATGAAAAGTATCATATTAATTTACTGAGTTTCATAAAATCAGAAGATAGCTAATTAGACAGAGAAAGAGAAAGTAGTGCCAGTATATCGTTCGAACGATAGTAGTCACTACATCATCAAAGACACAACATAAATTATTTTTTTTAAATGGAACTTTTAATAATTCACCCTAAAAGGAAATTAAGCCAACCATTCTGTTACCATAAAGTGACTTCTGATATAGTTTTGTAAATATTCATCAATTCACGGAGGTAGTAGGATTTTTTCTGGCTCCCTCTACGATTCATGTTAATAAACTAATCCTGGCATTACTTTACCACAATTATCATCATTATATATAAAATAAAGTTTAAAAAAAAAATAATGCCTATACGCATGAGTTGGGTAATATAAAACATTTCCCATGTGTCTTAAAGTTGACATAAATATGAATAATGGACAAAATTCCCCAAACAAGCTGAAGAGAAAAGTAAGCATAAAAAGCATGACTACAGGAGTTTGCTTGAGATCTGTAATTTTATTCGTATCGTATCTCTGACAGTAACAAAGACATTGAAGAATTGTTGATTTGCCTCACCTCCCTCTAAATCAATATCTCCCATTTACGAAGTAACCCAACAATTTGTGTCAGTGAACTTCAAATTTGGGTCGTCATTATTATTAACAATAGAGCATGAATGAGAGCATAAACACACACACACAAAAAGAATATTAAGAAAAATGCTTAAGAATATAACCTCGACGGTGGGGCAAGGGCCATCATTATTATTTTATTTATTTATTTTAAATTAAAAAATCGTAGCAACTAGTATTTTAACATTCAATTTAAAATGTTAAAATACTAGTTCGAATTTATATTGTCAACTTTAATAAAAGCACATTAGTTTCAAAGAAATTTAATTTGATTGTTTAATGATATAAACCTTTGTCAGTAATTTACTTCGTTTTTAACTTCATATGATGCATTACATAAGTAAATCCATTAAATAAATATAATAAATTAAGTGAAAAGAGTGGTTGGTCGTGAATTACAATACAGTTTGGTAGCAGATCCAAGGAAAGGTGAATGGATAGATTTTTTAGGAGGAAATCATTACCGTTAGGTCAGAGAGGGTGTAATTTCCTACAGAGTGTTGTGTAACAAGACACAAAATGATGAACTACACTTTGAACAAATGTAGTCATATATTTATCTAAATAGTTATGATCCGTCATCCTTATGAAGAAGCACAAAAGCACTCTCTAAACCATAAACAACAAAATAAATAATACATTAATATGGATAAGTTTTTGGAAGGATCTTTTTTTAAAAATAAAATTGGCATTTAATTTAATTATTTATTAATTTTCTATTGAATGAATATTAAAAAAAAAAAAAAAATGCAGTTAACCAACAGATGAGCAAAATGAGTAATTATTTTTCTCAACGTATGTAGGTTTTCATAAGCTTCATAGCATCATGGGGAATAGTTAGATGTCTCATACATGTTTTACAACCATCAACTTCCACCCTCCCCGCTTTAGGGTTTATTATACCGTTTCCCAAGTGTTACACAATCATTATTCCTCAACTGAGCTTAATCTGCGGAGAAAAAAAAAAATGTAGCGTAAAGGAAGAGTTACCTCTGGTGGCCATACTACCCCTAGGCAGGTGTTCTGNAAAAAAGAATCGATTCTCCAAGCTGTATGAATTGTAATTTCCTATCGCTTGCTGAAGCAGAGTTGGTTTATGACTTCCTCAAATGACGATTTAAGGGTAGATAGCCTACATTAGACTTGCTTACATTATGTATTGTCAAAAGTGTAATTAGGAAGCACGATTACAAAACACCTATTCTAACGGTTATTTTAGACGTACAATGAATAAAAATAAAAATAAGTAGCAAAGATAAACTATCCCGTCACGTTTGTGAAAAATAGTAGAATTTATCTCGATAAATTTAAACAAGCTATGAACAGCTGGGGTGGTGAGAGAGCAGAAGTTAAATTCTTGAAAAAAAGTGTGGGATATAATATGCACTCAGACGATATAAATACAGCTGTAAGAACTGTTCATACATCAATCATTTAATACACACAATATCAGCTTTTTAAAAATCATTTAAATCTCAAACCATTTAACAAAGACCAAAAGTAACTAACACCATGAAACAAATTTGAATAAAAATAAGGCTTACTATATGTCCTGAATATTACAGCTGTTTTGTAACAGTAAGATGGAACCATAGGCGTATGTATATAAAAATGATAGTTATTTACCAATAAAGTATGAAATACTCGACATATTTTTACTGAAGGAAATAATCAGAACCAATTAGATGATGAATAAAGATTTTTAAATGCAATTTTTTTTTTTTTTTTGCGTGTTAGCCTTCCATTCAACCACTTAGGGTCTAACTTTGTATTTTTTGGATCTACCTTGACCGAACCCCATTAAAAAAACATTTATTAATAATATATACGGTAAAAAAAAAAAAAAAAACCAAAAAAACCCTCAATTTGGATACTTGCTAACTTAAAAAATTAACTGCAGATATACAAAAACTAACAACAGACTGTTATTTTACATTGAACAATTTAGATATTTATCCTACAGTAAAAATAATTCAATATTGTAATGGTGTTTCTATATTATTATTGCACAGAACGTTAATACCTTAAGGCGAAGCCATATATTTTTCAGAAGCTCAAAAAGAATTACATGAACGCTTCCGTTAAGATGAAGCACTAAAGAGCCAATCACATTCTCGCTAATATCTTTTGATTTCAGTTATTCTTTTTTCTGTCAATTGTTAATTCGTCCTATGCATAACAATAATGGGTTCTTAATGTTGAAAAATGAATTATTATTGCACTAATCTTTTTTTTTTTCGTTTCGCCATAATAACTGGATTTAAACGTATTAACAACGAAAATGGTCTAAAAAAGTGTGATAACAGGTCCGAGGGGAGCTTGTGACTTCTTCCTAGGCCGGTACAGACGGCGGGGGCACACCCAGCCACGCCCACCGGCGAAGAGTCATCGTCTTCTTCAGTATGCTATATACTTACTTGTTTTATTTCAATAAAGATAAACATTTCCCTCTCCGCAAACAATCATGCAATTACAGCATATTAGGAGAGACACAGTAGTACTATATAAATACACTATAAGCAAAACATATGACAAATAATAAATCAACACTAATACATATAAATAAAAAATTTAAATATTACAAAACAAAAATAACATTATACAATTTAAANATATATATAAACGCACGCGCGCAGACACGCGTACTGAATGGGCCTTATTTTTAGTTCCCCTATTTACGGTTTTATCAATCGATCTGAAACAAAAGAAAATTTTCAAATTGTGTTATTGTATCTATATTTAAAGCTCGATTCCTTTGATAAAATTTGCTAAAAATCGTAAAGAACATGAATGAATCAGAATAACATTGAAAGACATCAATTAAACTACACTTTTCCTCCAATTACAATTAAAAGACGCTGGTAGAAGAATGTTTGTCAATGCCGGAGTCTCTTGAAAGGGATTTTGATTTAAACCATTAAACAAATCTTTTTAGACTTAATCGTTTACGAACCACTACGATCCTAAGCGTCCCTTAGACGATTTGCCTTCTTTGGGCATTGTCATAGAAACAGAAAATATCAAAAGTTGGTAAGAGCGACCTATACTCATTTTGTAGTAATTACTGAGGATCACGGGGGTATTATCACGAGAAAAAAAAAAGGAATCGGTATAAAAACTTCAAAGCACAAGCTATACGATCACTTAAAGGGTTAAGTTCGTAAAGTCTCACCAAATTTTGAGGAGAAAAAACGCCTAAGAAAAAATGTCCATATTGACAAAAAATATTAATTAATTTTCTTTCACGAGATATTCTTAATTTATTTAATACCACTTTTCTTTCATACCACAATAATAATAAAATAAAATTTTCATAAACATTTTAATTCAATGATATGTCGGCCTGGGCAATGTTCAAGAGTAAAGTCCAATTTAAAATGTCCCAATACTTTTCCCCAAGATTCTGACATTATTTTGGATGATGAGTTAAATTACTATAAGACTGAAGTGTCCTAAATTCATTTAAGTAAGACATTGCCTAACAGAGAAGTATGTTTCAAAGAACTACAGAGGTAAGACATTTAGGAAAAAAGGCTGTAAAGTCACAGAGAAATAGCCGTAGGAATGGGACGGGCAAAAAGGGGATCCGGAGTGCAGAAGTTGGGCTGTATCGCCAGTGAGAGAAAGGAGAAGAGATTGCAAGAGTTGGTCCTCCACACGTCAGCCCATAAGTCGGGGAGTTCTAGTGTGTCTGCCAGGAGTGAGCCGTGCTCTTCGCGAACGAGTCCATCAAACAGAACTCCCGTCAGATATCTCTACTTGGGGGCCCCTTACTTCGGCCGCCTATCAATCATCTTCGGACATTTCAATGGGAATCCAGTTAGAGCTAAGTTGGGATTCCTCCGACCTCCTTAGAGGGCCCAAAGAAGATACACTCCCTAAGTATAATGTTATTAACCCCAATACTACGTCATAAACTATGAG
The DNA here is from genome assembly GCA_000696205.2 of Oncopeltus fasciatus. NCBI lineage: Eukaryota > Metazoa > Arthropoda > Insecta > Hemiptera > Lygaeidae > Oncopeltus > Oncopeltus fasciatus. The sequence goes on from KZ809699.1 coordinate 61,615, forward strand.
AATTAAAACAATCATTTTTATTAAAATAAAAATAATAATACTACTATATGTTACAATGAAGATTGCAGTTAAGTAATAGATATTTTCTTAATTAAAAAAAAAAAACATGTACTATCTTAAATAATAAGTAAATTCATTTATCTTTACCGAAGGGTGGATGGTCAGGAATTTGGTGTTGGATGAATGAGAGCCACCTTCACACAACTTACCTTTTACTTACCAACGAGGATTATTTGTATTATTATTAAATTCTCAATTGTCTTATGTGAGGGAGTGTGTGCAATATATGCTCTGAGTTTATCATTTTCTCTACATAGCCAAGCCAACTTGTCTGGTTGAGAAAAAGAAGACAAGTTTTAACATAAACTTAAACACGAATTAAACCACTCATAAAGGGTCAAAATATTACCGAGACTAATAAGCTACAACTCCTCACTCAACTAGCTATCACATCCATACATTTCTTATAACCATTAAAAAAAAAAAAAAAAAAAAAAATTCCCATATAAGCAAGACTTTATCTTTCTCTAAAGTCTCCATGGGAGGAGGTCCTGCAAGTTGATAGAGACTGTAGAAGCAGGAAACCAAAGAAGCACGATGAACAATTACTGCAAATACTCCTCAGGCTGGTGCCCAGGAAATTGGCATACACTAAGAAAGATGGAAGGGCAGTATCAGAGAACGAGATAAGGCAGGACGATTTTCCTTTCTCAACAAAGACGCGACTCACTTACTCAATTATACAGAAAAACATACTCCATCCAATAGCTATTTATAAGAATTAAATTTTGATATTTTACAAGCACAGGTACCATAGATAAACAGATTATATAAACGATATTAAACCCTGCATTTAAATGTAAAGAAAATACAGTATATAAGTTAAATTTTTCAACTATAAATAAGAAAATTTTGATTGAAATAAAAATACAAGATCTCATACACACACGCACACACAAAAGTAATAAAATAAGTTGAAAGTCTATTAAAAAATGAACACCAAAGCAGGAGGTTTAGTGTCAGGAAGAAACATTATCAATCAATAACCTATAGGAGTACTCTACATAGATAGAAGATATACAGATCATAGATGCATTTCCTTGCCAAAAATACCTCAAAAATAGTTGATTTTAGAATTTAATTTGTATTATTTTAATTTTATTCCATTATTAATTATGATTATTTAATTTTGAGTTGAAACGGCAGCCCCATTTTCAAAAACAAATTAATATTGAATCGTCGAAGTTAACAAAAATCCCGGTTAGCACAAACTATAAGGAGAGCTTGAAAAAATATGATTTAGGTTCAAAGTAGAAATCAATATTGACTGCCCGTACAATTTTGATTTAAGAAGCTGCGGGTTAAAATCCCACCCAGGGCGAGCTTTTACTTATAAATAAAAGCTTGTCCTGGGCCATGGATGTTTAGAATAGGGCGGAAACCTGTAGATAACCCCTCCTTCCTTGACCCTAAGTGGATGAAAGGAAGGCCAACACGTAATGAAAATTATAAAAATTGCAGGGCTTAGAGTGTGACACGAGTATGTGTGTGTGCGCGCGCACGAACGCGCAGGTACGATCTGAATTCGATTTGGCATTTTCTTGTACGGGAAATAAGCTCTACGACGCGATTTTTAAAAACAATTGATATTCACCGATACTACAAAGAAAAAGCTAAAAATATGCTCAACTTTTATACAAATTTATATTTAAAAAAAATATACAAACAATGTAGTTTTCTATATTTAAGAAAATGTGCACTACAGAACAAATGTCTTTAACCAAAAATTTACCAATGGCAAAGCAGTAATGTGTAATACACCCCCCCCCCCACACACACACACCGGATTGTTGTAAAACAAGAGAGGTAACTCGCCGTGAAACATAAGGAATGAATTGCCAACATTACTTCCGTGATGTTTCACTCTTCTCTAGAAACCGTGGGAGGAAAAAATAAAAATAAACTTCTACTTACTCTTAAGGTTTTGCAAGATGCAATGAACAGTAACAAAAAAAAAAAAAAAGACTTACTGCGATTATCTGGACTACAAGGTTAATTCAAACACAGCGTCACTTACCTGGAAAATGATAATAACAAAGAATTAGCAAAGATGGATATGAGAAATAACAATGGAGTCACAGTATGACACACTATCAAATACTAATAAGGAAATCAACCAGCTTAACGTCCTAACTATATAAGCATAATAATAATAATAATGTCTAAATCTACAAACAAGAGATATAAAAGTAAGTCCGACAGGCTGTCAAAGCTAAAAGGACTTACACATATCACATGGGTTACTTTAATATAGACAAAAATAGAAGTAAAATGTCCGTCGTACAGGAACTGCCTGAATTAAGAGAATACCTAAATATCTTTAAAACCGTGCTCAGTGAAACTGCTGTATACTTTATATTATATTCACTATAGCAAACAATTTTTTTTTCTTTTGTAATTTTACTTGTAATTTCGATTATATTGTCCTTTTCATACGGTTTCGCTTAATAACGAACTCAGTCTTTCTCCTTACATGTAAATACGATATGCCTAATTTGTTGTTGAAGTTGATGATCTTGTTGATTTTAAAGATACAACTAATTTCGCCATATTTCTGTAAATATAAAACTTTCAAGTCAGAAATCATTCATTCATTCGTGTAAATCCCACCACACCAAATTGTCCCACTGTTCTATTTCAGATATATACTAGAATGCACATACTCTGAACCAGACGTGAATCACTGAATATTTATAATTCTAACTGTCTATCACAAATATGAACATTTTATTGGACATGTAAGCTCAGCTTAATATCATTGGGTTCATTGGAGAGATAATCCTCTTCTTTCAGAACCTTTTTGGAGAATTTCAGAAATATTTAGGTTTTTACCTAACATACCAAATTTAACCTAACATCTAGAAATGACGGGGCCTATCGATTTCAGAATCATTAACATCAGCTTCTCACTTGTGCTTCTGTTTCTGCAATTCATGGGCTATTTACATAAACCAAATATCATAGGGTTAAAGATAATTAAATGGTACCGTTTTGGAAATTACAGGGCACAAAAAAAAAAAAAACTGAACAAAGATTTCAAATGATAAAAAAAAACAACACATTCAAATGTTCAAATGGAGAGTTTTTGACCGTAGAGATTATTAGTAGATATTTTTTTGTTGGGGTTCGGGCAAGGTAAATCCAAAAATATAATTAAAAAAAAAATGTATTATTTTATGCCAACGTTTCGGCTTACATCGTAAGCCATTTTAGGGCTATCTGAAGGCGATGGAGAACGTCGTGTCACCAGGAACTTATAACTACACGTTGACAGATAATTTCTTTTGAAACGCATTTTTTTTTAAATTACCTTGACCGAATACAAGCAAAAAAACATCTACACATTTAAATGTTTAATAATAAAATAATAAAATGTGAAAATGATACCAATTATAAAATGTCCATTGATTTCTCGTACATTACTCTGAAGAATGAATTTTAACTGATGATGAATAAAAACAATTTCGAAGAAATATTGCAAGATAACTATACTGCTCATAAGAACTATATCATGGGATTTAGCGATAATATATCAAAAGATAACCGCATAATTACGGCTAATCCGTTATCGATGACTCACTCAGGCTCGCCAACATTCAAGGCCTACCTGATAACATTTTTCTCCAGTAAGATAAATCAATACTAAATTTCTACAATGTATTTCAAGGGAAACAAAATATTTATTTCTTGTTGTCCTTCTCCAGAATAATGTCTAATATATTTTGTTGACACTCGCTATATGCGACCTTTATAATAATGGCAATGCTTTAATATTACTACATTCAGTCATCACAGTCTAGGTAGCAGCTGGTCAACGTATTATTATTTTATTATTTCAAGTTTTAAAACAAGATTTATTTACCATTTCATCTTCCGGGTTGGACCGAGTCAAATTGTTCTTATTTGCCGAGCTTTCGCACATCATGTGATGGCTTCTTCAGGGCTGAAAAGAGAATTTTTATCAATTCAAAAAGAATCATTCTCTTTTCAGCCCTGAAGAAGCCATCACATGATGTGCGAAAGCTCGGCAAATAAGAACAATTTGACTCGGTCCAATCCGGAAGATGAAATGGTAAATACATCTGACGACCGACGAAGCCTACGTGAACAAGATTTATTTAAGATAGGTTTCTTCCTAATAGAGAGGATGAGGAACAATATGAATCCGTTTTGAGAAGAAAAATTCCAGATGGAAATGGCTGTGTGTCACGTATCATTATAATGATGAATGTCAGGGTCTCGAAGGAATCACTATTTATTTGAGCCTTTGGAAATCGCATAGTTGACAAATTGTCCTGAAGGAACAACTCTTTATACACGATAGTCCCATATGCATCCTGCAAGACAAACGGATTTATTTCCTTTAATGTTTTCCCCATTCGAAAGTTTTATTTTTTATGATGGCGAATATGATTTCGCCATGCAGCTATGTTTCAGGATCAAATAATGGGTATCATCATCGGTGATAACATGATTAATGAATACTGAGGACGTTGTCTATCCTCTCGAGAAAATCAATTTACTTCGGTTGACCCTCTGTTCGGTGCTGTAGTTCCCAGCCAACATTTTGGCACAAACCAACCATGTTCACTGGTGAAATTGAACTGTTCAGTCATCATCCATATCGTTCATGATGGACTGATCTCTCTCAAGAGCCCACACACGGCGGTTCAGTTACGGAGGTTGAAGGTCTCCCTGAGCGAGATTGATCATCAACGCCTCCGATGATTTGTGCCAGCGGAAAACATGTACTCTAGATAAGAGTTGCTTCCATCATAGGCCCATTTCAACCTTTTAAGAACCTCAATGACAGATTTCACTAGTTCAACAAATAACTTGATTACGTAACATTGCTTTGAATTTAATGCTTTATTTTTGTCACACACACACAAAAAAAATTAAAATTTTAATATGGTACAAAAAATAGTGTGTTAGCTGAACGCAATTGAAACTAAGAATGGGCGCATAGAAGAGATGAATTAGAACCCAGCGATGCTATCATTTCATTTCTCCTACTTCTAGTACTCCACTTACAGTTTTTGTTGTCTAGTCTAACCGATTTTCGATATAGTGGGCGTATATTTAATTTAGAGCAATCAATTTAGAACTTATTTATTGTTAAAATAAATATTCTTCGAAAAAGAAAAAATGTTGAACACCTAGAATTAGTGAGTTTACCAAAACCTATAGGTCTTGAAGCCACAATTGGTTGTATAATACAATTGTAAAGATGGGTTCTTTATTGAGAATAAGTGGACAGTTTGGAATAGGGAATTACCTAAAATATCAACTTTAGCATTATCTCATAATAAGGTAGTACGAATAAGCCTATGTCCACACCATTTAGAATATTTTACTAAGCTTAAAAAAAGTGACACGAGTATGTGTGTGTG
>KZ809699.1:67546-80057 GCA_000696205.2 Oncopeltus fasciatus
CCCCCCCCCATCATTGTTTCTTACATAAATAACATGATTTAGACTCTTAATTTCGAAATGTCTTTTTTGGGTCATCTAGTTCATTGAGAAATATTTAAATTTTTTTTTTTTTTTTTTTTTTTTCAATAAAACCATGTAGGAGAAGGAAAAATCGAAGCTAGGTATTTTGACATTGCGTATTTCAATATGTTTTAGAAACAGCGGAAACTAACTAATCTTTCTTAATAATTTAAAAAAAAAATTTAATGGGCAACTAACCTAAGACAACATAAGGATTTCAGAATATATTTAAAGCAACGAACTGCGCTGGAAAATAATGCATTTTCATAATAAGCAGAGACTTAACCATAAATCTTACGCTATTTCATACACATCGTTCAGGAAAAATAAAATAAGTAACCAATCGGTGCATAAAAAAATATGAGTTCATGGCCTTCTTAGAAGTATTGAAAATTTTATAATTTAATTTATTATTAAATTATGTTGCAAGAATTTTGAATACGTATAATAAAATAAAAGTTGAATAATTAATAGTTGATCAAATATTCTCCTTGAATAGTTGATCAGATGTTTCTCCTGAAGCACTTCGGATTTCATTGAAAAACTGTGGAACTGTACGTAATATACAAATGTAATATTTTATTTGAAATTACATTTAAAATTCATTGTCATGAGGCAGTACGACCTTGAGAACATAAATTAAATAGTAATACTTATTTAACTGAGGAAAGAGGTGATTGATGAGGCAAAGCACAAGTTGAACATGGATTTGTTGAAAGATAAAATCAAACGATGTGATCTTAGACACCACACTTTACTCCGAGTCTAAACCCCAAAGTAAGACGAATATATCGCCTTAGGCTCGAAGGAGCTAACTGTGTCTGCTATTTGTTAGACTCTCGTTTTTGTCCCTATATTTCTTTTTAAATACTGATTTTAGTTGTGGTATTTAATCCCACGTTAAATTCTCTACAAGAAATGCAAGGGAATAAAATAAAGAAAATCTTCCTACCTCAGCCGGGGAACAAACCCGGGTCTCCTGCTTTTTATTCTTAATCTCTTGTATTTCATGTATAAAATTAACGTGTGATTAAATACAACAACTAAAATCATTATTTAAAAAGAATACTATTTCTGAGGACATATTGACTTAAATGATGGGAGGGGGTAACAATGAAGTTGAAACAGAATGAGGAACTTAAACAATTGATATAGAAGAAAGGATATATATATGGATATCCTATATGTACATATATTACACGCTAAGAAGCTGTTTTCCACCGCAAGTTCTACTTACTACTTCTATAGTTAAGTTAATTAATTTAATTTAGATTATGTTTAAAAAATCCACTATAGATCTGTATAATGTTGAAAAAGGAGCTAAACCAAATTTATTTATTAATGGGAAGAAACGGGTCCAGAATTTTAAATAATTGCGTTGACATTGAGCGGAAACCAAATATCAACAACATACACAACATACAATCGTTACCACTGATATTTTACTCGTAAAACATTATTTTTAACACACAAACACCCTTTTAATAAATAATCATCAATTTTTGTATATACTAATCCTGCAGATTACGCTATGCGACAAGAAAATGGAAAATAATATAGCCGGTACATTACGGAATCGGAAAATTTTATTTTAGCTAGAAGCTTATGTTTTTATTTGGATAAATATCCTATCTGTGAGATTTCTTACACAATTGGGTATACAATTTGTTTTAGCAAAAATAATTTAACAAGGCCTTCCAAGTCAATGGATAATTAAATCCAATACACTGAGTAAAAATAACAATTGAATGGATTGGCTCTGGCTACTCTGAAGTCACTAAGTATGCCATGAAAATAAAAATAAAATAAATAACTATTATATTCGGTTTTTTTTTTTTTTGTTTTTAATTTTAGGGAATAAGGGATTGTCCAGTAAAAAGCCCTCATGGCACAATTTAAATGCAGTGGTCCAAGAGAGGCTCGGTAACCTTTTCGTTAATGGAAACATTCTTGCATGACAAAATGGCTGAGTCAGAAATGAGTCAGTAACAATGATCTAACTGCTAGCGCTTCAAAATAACACTTGAGATAAAGCATCGTAAGCAGATTAAAAACGAAATAAGCAAAATGGAAATGTATATGAAGTTAATACAGGGGGAAAATATATTTATTACACTTCTAAGCTTCAAACATGGTGTATTTGGGAGAACTATTTTTGTCCAATTTGTCCAATCCCTACATTTCATCCCTCAAGAGATTGCAGACTATAAACAACTCATTTAACTTTCTTTTTTTTTTTATATATAAATCTTTATTTATTACTTTCTGTTTATAAAACGTCATGTAATTTGATAGCTTAATAATATGCATATAAAGAAAAAAAAAAGTAAATAAAATGTCACTTGCAGGGAGAAGAGGCCCATTAACCCCACTCCCAGTAATTTAACTATTTGTAAAAATACGGTTAAAAGGGATATCCTTCTTATAAAAACACTCATATTTATATTTTTTAATATCTCCTCAATACAAACTTTACGAAGAATAAGCGACAGCAGAAAAATAAAATTGAAGCTTTGAACGTACCGTATACATATTTAGCTTATCTTATTCAGAATATGAGAAATTTGTTTGTTACTAGACTCAACTGAATTTCAAATAGGTATGTATACCTGCTTGAATGAGCACCAAGAAAACGAGATTTGTCTGAACTGTGCAGTAGTAAGTTGTTGCTCTGTAGTTAAAATTCTTCATCAACGCCGGGAATCCAACCTAATGAGGAATGTACGTGACCTCACTGAAGATTGCACATATGATTCACTGCGACGAAATTCTTCTTTAATAAGGTATATTAAATAGGAATAGAAAATACAACAATTAAAAAAAAACACATTATGTTACATCAATTAATAGACTTAAAAGAGAGTTTACAACGAAATACTTAACATAACGTTATTTTTACTTCTGTCATATGTATGAGTAAATGAAGAAATATTATAAACATTATAAATATTTAATTTGGTTGTGGTATTTTATCCCACGTAAATTTCAAACAATTAATGAGAGGGAATAGAATATAAAAAATTGGCTGGGACAGATAGTTTTTTATATTCTATTCCCTCTCATTAATTGTTTATTATAAACATTGTTAATACCAATACAACTGATACATGTGGAACACAAATTAGATCGCCAGCTAAGTTTAGACAGGACAGAAGTACGACATACAATCATAAGTAAAATCCCTTTATTAGGACTTTTAAAAATTAGATTAGATAACCGCTGATCGATCAACATTCCGATTTCAAGTATTTATCTTTTAAATTGAAAATGTCTTCTTAATCCATGCTTCGAGTATGTCCATTTTCGATTAAAAATAATAAGCAAGGAATTTTAAAAAATAATAATAATAATGTCCTGATTGAAACGCAGAAGTGTAACGACTGAAAATAACAGGGATGTCTGGACGAGGACCAGGACATTCCAGGCAGATCGTACTCTGAATGCGTCGCATGCGGTTGGCAGGAGCGGGGAAGGCCGTGATCAGGAGTACGGCAATTCGAAGGCGGGTCACACATCTCTCGAAGGGATTGGCCAGAGAATGAGCAAGGCACAGACAGCCCGCCGGATTAGTTTGAGTCTTGTTTTGGGAGAGGGAAACTATTGGGATGGCGTAGAAAAACATCTCTGGATCCCCTAGTGAAATCTCCCAGGGGCTTGAGACATTATGTCTCACTGAGTCTGGTGATCACAAACGATCTTAACAGTAGTTATTCCACGTTGCCTGTCAGTTACAACTTACAAGGGACTAGCTACTTCTGGCTAGTAGAACTGACCTATTACAACCCCAGTAAGTCGTTTTAATTACGTACATTATATACGTTTCACATCAAGACACAAGAAAAGAGCTTTAACTAATAGGCAAAATTTTAAATTTGCAAAAGTATTTTTTAATTAAAGTTTAACGCAATAGAATCATGGTAAATAACATATATAAAAAGAATATTCGACAATTTTGCAATGCTTATTTTTCGAAAGAGAAAGATCCATACTTCTATACTTAAAAAGATAAGTAGATTTTTATTAATTTGTCAATGGGTAATTTTAATGAAAAAACTAAGTCGATAAGTGTAAGTGTCTAGAATTTTTGGCTAGTTACAATATTAATACATACTTGTAATTTAACAACCAAAAAGAAGAGGACTAAGGTTGGTAGGAAATTTTTTAATTTTATCAAAATAAATTTATCCTTTTCCAGATTAGAAATTTTCATAATTCTCCATACAATGAATTAGCAAACACATAGTAATTTACACTTAGCTAATACTTTTGGGGTCATCAAGAGATTTATCTACTTAAATTTTGTAATTTAAGTATCTATCCTCTTATCCAACCTTTGTAACATTTTTACTGACATTTTGTGATACATAATTCTTAGTTTTACCATAGTTAGGACTGTATCATGCCTTTGCTTGTGCAACCTTAGTCCTAACTAAGGTAAAACTAAGAATTATGTATCACAAAATGTCAGTAAAAATGTTACAAAGGTTGGATAAGAGGATAGATGTGAACATTTTATGTTAGAGCAATTTTAAACTTCTAGCCAATAAATTCACATAAGAAATTACACATAAGTTGCTTGGCTTATAAGAAATTATATTATGAGCCAGAACTAACAATGCCTTTTTTGTTCTTTTTTTGTTATATTTTGAAAGCTTAGATTTCCGGATTCTTTGTTTCTAGAAACATCAACATACATTGGAGCCTACAATTTTGATTTATTAGGACGAGTAAATAAAGTTAAAATATATATAAAAATAGTAAAGCTCATTTGGAAATAAGCAGTAAACAAAGAGGAGTTAAAAACTCAGCAAAAATATAGGAAATAGGAAAAATTCACCGTGACAATAGAAACACTTTTCAGCATTTATGTGATAGATTAGTTTATGGAACAAATAGATTATACTTAAATAAAGATGGGGCTGAGAGGAAATCAAACATAATGGAATTTATTCTTAAAGATAAGATAGAGGTAGAAATGTGGGGAAGACTGAATGGATGGGGTGCTGGCGAAGGGTTTATCGAATCCCGGCTCCCATGTTGTAGCTCGGAGGAGCTGATCTGTAATGGTAAATTCATGAAGCGAGTGAACCGAATCCTCCAACCCCTCGTCGTTCCCTGCTCCTATTTCTGAGGCACGGAAAGAGAACAACCCGAATCACTTATCCGCACCCATCGGACTGGCTCTCCTTCCGAGCGGCCGGCCACTTCACTTTCAACGCCAGAGAGAAATATACACCGGGGGCGCCGGGCTAGCTCGGCATGAGATCTGTGCGGGTCTCGGGATCCCTCCGCAGCGGGTTCTAATCCAGCCAAGCCAGGCAAGCTTTAATCGACAGATAAAAGCTTATTCTAAACCATGGATGTTTAGAATGGAACAGATAACTTAAGGATAGCCCCTCCCTACATGACCCAAAGTGGTTGAAAGGGAGGCTAACACTTAGAAGAAAAAGGAATATACTTCCATGACTGCGGACTTTTTAAAAGCATCATCTATTAAAATTGCTGTAAGACCAACAATAAACCATTTTTCACAAGCACCTAACAGTTATCATGAAGGAAAATTTCACTTGGTACCTGAAATGTCCAAAAATTAAGTAGCTATATGGTGAACCGGTTTAGTGTTATTCTTAGCCTGATTAAGATGGATTGGACACGTAAAGCGAATGCACGACCACAGATTTTCCCATGGACTTTTATAAGGAATACCAAGTGGAATTATATTAAGGCAAATGACCGATGGCGGAAGATGTTGAGATTGCTATTAACCGGCTAGGAATAAGAGGAAGGAGCGGTAAAACAAGCGGGAGAAAATCAGTGGCGGATGAAGTTCAGGATCTAGTAGAGCCGTACAGCTACAGCTAAGCAAGGTTCCAGAAAATCACTAATAATGAGGGAGATAAAAAAAGAAAGGGAAAATCCACGTTAAATAAATAAATAATAATAAAAAAAATGTCGAAGATGTCACTAGATAAGTCAACCGTTTGAGGGTTTGACTATTAAGTTATCGGATTAGATGTCATTAGACCAGGCGGTGATACAAGATAGATGGCTATCAGAACATCATTATTTGGATCAGTCTCTCATACATTTGAGATGTGACCTTATCAAAGAAGAAGAAGCTGATTTATCCACCCTACTTTAGGATGGACTTAAGGATCAAACCTAGAAATAAATAGCGGATGGTAACTGAGCTTGGTCGTAAGTTAGAAGGGCTTGTTGTGGAAAGGAATTGTTGACCTTAGCTAATTAAAATGGACTGATTTCGTTTCACATGATGAATATTATTCATACATAGAGCAAAGCATACACTTCTATGTTCCAGCAAGCTGCAGATATATTCTGAGACCTCGAGGAACATTTTATTTCAAAGGAAACTCCCACAAAACAAAGGAAAAGAACATGGGTCGGAAAGGGCAAAGCGACACAATGGTAAGGACTGACTTCATAAGCATAACTAAAGCAAATATAACTAAGGCAGAAAAAGAAGGTAATTTAACAAGATGTTAGCTTGATGAAAATAAATAAGAAGGAATAAAGATTGACATAGATTCAGCAAAAGAGCACAGTGACCAGGATCAGGGCCTCCTAGAAACGCCGTATTAAATGAGAGAGATTCCGCAGAAAAAATCGAGTTCCGCCATTGCAAAAACACGAATAAATAAGTTGGGAGCCAATTGGTAACTTATTTCAATGGCAAATAAATCAGAAGCGCATAATAAGTTTCAGCGCAGGGACAACATGATCAGGGTCAGAGTCCTCGAGAGAGGACGGACAGACCCGCTAGGATTCCACAAGGACCTTTCCCCCCGGACGTAGCCTACTTGCACTCCACACCCTCGGACATTCTTAGACAGATTCCCACCAGCAAAATAGTGCCATCGGCAAATCCCTTCTTTGGAGTGGTGGTCATTATGGCATTTGCCAATTTATTCAAATCATAATGCAACTCAACCAATAACCAATAATGGGATGGAACACGTACGGACCAGGAACATTTAAGCACTATTGTCCTAAAAAAATTATGAATACATCACTAAATAGAAATATGAAATATTTAGGAACAACCAAGAGAGTACATGAAATAGCCTCCAATAAATAATAATAACAATAAACACTATAAATAATGCCAGATTGTAGTAAATGCGTTTATTTATAGGCCTACAGTTAAAGGAAATTAATAATATAATAAATATNAAAAGTTAATAATAGTAATTACCATACTTGTCCAGTAACCAAAAAGTATGCTATTTAATATAATAAAATACTTTTAAACAAAACCCCCGTTTACCCTCTGTGTGTGTGGTTTTGCTTAATATATATATATATATATACACACACACACACATATATAAAATCACATAATTTAAAAATGATTAGGAAATTTATGGTGATATTCTAAAAACCGAATAAAAATATCACCTTCCTTAAAAAATTGGTGATAGATAGTGACTCAGTTGCCTCGCAACAAGAAATACTAGCACAAGTTGGAGATGCATATGAAGGATGTATTTATTCTTGACCAATGGCACATTAGAGAAAGCTTGTGGTCAGCACGCAATTCTGGCTGCCTGGTTTTTTCCCATTTGATGGAGATTGGTTCCCAATTAAAGCTGGGAGATCCCTAGACGTACACCAGAAATCCTTTGGGTCATTTCAAACAGAACCACGGAAAGAAAAGAAAACTAATTGTGCACTGTGAACATTGATTCTGGGTCCTTAGGCTTAGGAGTCCAGTAGCTAAACCACCAGACCTCGGTGCCCCCTTAAATATAAGAACAAACATAAAAAATATATTTTATATTCCAAATTTCGCCTGCAGCTGTATGAATTACCGATACGGTTTACGATCTGCTTGTCACTTATAATAAGAGAGAACCATTTTCAAGAACTTTGATAACACGAAATTAAGAGTAATCGACAAGAGTGCAGCTGGTAATAAGAGTACTTATTGAATTTCCAAGAAAGCCGGCTAAGTGGAAAGGTAGAAGTATTTGGGGCAAAATAAACTTATACACAATGTTTGAATGTTTTTTACTCACGGTTATAATATAATAATATATCTACTTGAAATTATATACGGTTATATTTAATGTTCTACCTCTACATATTAAAAGGCGTCACAAATTAAACTACGACTACAAATACCATATGTAATTGAAATCGTTATAAGAAACATCGCAAGTCTGAAGTTAGTCGTCATAACCATCACTACAAATCTGAAGTCCAAGAAATAACAGTGTTAAGCAACTTCTTAATGAGAGAGGTCCGGAACCCCTCTCCTAATATTTATATACACACATATCTGGGACAGATAGTTTTTTATATTCTATTCCCTCTCATTAATTGTTTATTATAAACATTGTTAATACCAATACAACTGATACATGTGGAACACAAATTAGATCGCCAGCTAAGTTTAGACAGGACAGAAGTACGACATACAATCATAAGTAAAATCCCTTTATTAGGACTTTTAAAAATTAGATTAGATAACCGCTGATCGATCAACATTCCGATTTCAAGTATTTATCTTTTAAATTGAAAATGTCTTCTTAATCCATGCTTCGAGTATGTCCATTTTCGATTAAAAATAATAAGCAAGGAATTTTAAAAAATAATAATAATAATGTCCTGATTGAAACGCAGAAGTGTAACGACTGAAAATAACAGGGATGTCTGGACGAGGACCAGGACATTCCAGGCAGATCGTACTCTGAATGCGTCGCATGCGGTTGGCAGGAGCGGGGAAGGCCGTGATCAGGAGTACGGCAATTCGAAGGCGGGTCACACATCTCTCGAAGGGATTGGCCAGAGAATGAGCAAGGCACAGACAGCCCGCCGGATTAGTTTGAGTCTTGTTTTGGGAGAGGGAAACTATTGGGATGGCGTAGAAAAACATCTCTGGATCCCCTAGTGAAATCTCCCAGGGGCTTGAGACATTATGTCTCACTGAGTCTGGTGATCACAAACGATCTTAACAGTAGTTATTCCACGTTGCCTGTCAGTTACAACTTACAAGGGACTAGCTACTTCTGGCTAGTAGAACTGACCTATTACAACCCCAGTAAGTCGTTTTAATTACGTACATTATATACGTTTCACATCAAGACACAAGAAAAGAGCTTTAACTAATAGGCAAAATTTTAAATTTGCAAAAGTATTTTTTAATTAAAGTTTAACGCAATAGAATCATGGTAAATAACATATATAAAAAGAATATTCGACAATTTTGCAATGCTTATTTTTCGAAAGAGAAAGATCCATACTTCTATACTTAAAAAGATAAGTAGATTTTTATTAATTTGTCAATGGGTAATTTTAATGAAAAAACTAAGTCGATAAGTGTAAGTGTCTAGAATTTTTGGCTAGTTACAATATTAATACATACTTGTAATTTAACAACCAAAAAGAAGAGGACTAAGGTTGGTAGGAAATTTTTTAATTTTATCAAAATAAATTTATCCTTTTCCAGATTAGAAATTTTCATAATTCTCCATACAATGAATTAGCAAACACATAGTAATTTACACTTAGCTAATACTTTTGGGGTCATCAAGAGATTTATCTACTTAAATTTTGTAATTTAAGTATCTATCCTCTTATCCAACCTTTGTAACATTTTTACTGACATTTTGTGATACATAATTCTTAGTTTTACCATAGTTAGGACTGTATCATGCCTTTGCTTGTGCAACCTTAGTCCTAACTAAGGTAAAACTAAGAATTATGTATCACAAAATGTCAGTAAAAATGTTACAAAGGTTGGATAAGAGGATAGATGTGAACATTTTATGTTAGAGCAATTTTAAACTTCTAGCCAATAAATTCACATAAGAAATTACACATAAGTTGCTTGGCTTATAAGAAATTATATTATGAGCCAGAACTAACAATGCCTTTTTTGTTCTTTTTTTGTTATATTTTGAAAGCTTAGATTTCCGGATTCTTTGTTTCTAGAAACATCAACATACATTGGAGCCTACAATTTTGATTTATTAGGACGAGTAAATAAAGTTAAAATATATATAAAAATAGTAAAGCTCATTTGGAAATAAGCAGTAAACAAAGAGGAGTTAAAAACTCAGCAAAAATATAGGAAATAGGAAAAATTCACCGTGACAATAGAAACACTTTTCAGCATTTATGTGATAGATTAGTTTATGGAACAAATAGATTATACTTAAATAAAGATGGGGCTGAGAGGAAATCAAACATAATGGAATTTATTCTTAAAGATAAGATAGAGGTAGAAATGTGGGGAAGACTGAATGGATGGGGTGCTGGCGAAGGGTTTATCGAATCCCGGCTCCCATGTTGTAGCTCGGAGGAGCTGATCTGTAATGGTAAATTCATGAAGCGAGTGAACCGAATCCTCCAACCCCTCGTCGTTCCCTGCTCCTATTTCTGAGGCACGGAAAGAGAACAACCCGAATCACTTATCCGCACCCATCGGACTGGCTCTCCTTCCGAGCGGCCGGCCACTTCACTTTCAACGCCAGAGAGAAATATACACCGGGGGCGCCGGGCTAGCTCGGCATGAGATCTGTGCGGGTCTCGGGATCCCTCCGCAGCGGGTTCTAATCCAGCCAAGCCAGGCAAGCTTTAATCGACAGATAAAAGCTTATTCTAAACCATGGATGTTTAGAATGGAACAGATAACTTAAGGATAGCCCCTCCCTACATGACCCAAAGTGGTTGAAAGGGAGGCTAACACTTAGAAGAAAAAGGAATATACTTCCATGACTGCGGACTTTTTAAAAGCATCATCTATTAAAATTGCTGTAAGACCAACAATAAACCATTTTTCACAAGCACCTAACAGTTATCATGAAGGAAAATTTCACTTGGTACCTGAAATGTCCAAAAATTAAGTAGCTATATGGTGAACCGGTTTAGTGTTATTCTTAGCCTGATTAAGATGGATTGGACACGTAAAGCGAATGCACGACCACAGATTTTCCCATGGACTTTTATAAGGAATACCAAGTGGAATTATATTAAGGCAAATGACCGATGGCGGAAGATGTTGAGATTGCTATTAACCGGCTAGGAATAAGAGGAAGGAGCGGTAAAACAAGCGGGAGAAAATCAGTGGCGGATGAAGTTCAGGATCTAGTAGAGCCGTACAGCTACAGCTAAGCAAGGTTCCAGAAAATCACTAATAATGAGGGAGATAAAAAAAGAAAGGGAAAATCCACGTTAAATAAATAAATAATAATAAAAAAAATGTCGAAGATGTCACTAGATAAGTCAACCGTTTGAGGGTTTGACTATTAAGTTATCGGATTAGATGTCATTAGACCAGGCGGTGATACAAGATAGATGGCTATCAGAACATCATTATTTGGATCAGTCTCTCATACATTTGAGATGTGACCTTATCAAAGAAGAAGAAGCTGATTTATCCACCCTACTTTAGGATGGACTTAAGGATCAAACCTAGAAATAAATAGCGGATGGTAACTGAGCTTGGTCGTAAGTTAGAAGGGCTTGTTGTGGAAAGGAATTGTTGACCTTAGCTAATTAAAATGGACTGATTTCGTTTCACATGATGAATATTATTCATACATAGAGCAAAGCATACACTTCTATGTTCCAGCAAGCTGCAGATATATTCTGAGACCTCGAGGAACATTTTATTTCAAAGGAAACTCCCACAAAACAAAGGAAAAGAACATGGGTCGGAAAGGGCAAAGCGACACAATGGTAAGGACTGACTTCATAAGCATAACTAAAGCAAATATAACTAAGGCAGAAAAAGAAGGTAATTTAACAAGATGTTAGCTTGATGAAAATAAATAAGAAGGAATAAAGATTGACATAGATTCAGCAAAAGAGCACAGTGACCAGGATCAGGGCCTCCTAGAAACGCCGTATTAAATGAGAGAGATTCCGCAGAAAAAATCGAGTTCCGCCATTGCAAAAACACGAATAAATAAGTTGGGAGCCAATTGGTAACTTATTTCAATGGCAAATAAATCAGAAGCGCATAATAAGTTTCAGCGCAGGGACAACATGATCAGGGTCAGAGTCCTCGAGAGAGGACGGACAGACCCGCTAGGATTCCACAAGGACCTTTCCCCCCGGACGTAGCCTACTTGCACTCCACACCCTCGGACATTCTTAGACAGATTCCCACCAGCAAAATAGTGCCATCGGCAAATCCCTTCTTTGGAGTGGTGGTCATTATGGCATTTGCCAATTTATTCAAATCATAATGCAACTCAACCAATAACCAATAATGGGATGGAACACGTACGGACCAGGAACATTTAAGCACTATTGTCCTAAAAAAATTATGAATACATCACTAAATAGAAATATGAAATATTTAGGAACAACCAAGAGAGTACATGAAATAGCCTCCAATAAATAATAATAACAATAAACACTATAAATAATGCCAGATTGTAGTAAATGCGTTTATTTATAGGCCTACAGTTAAAGGAAA
>KZ809700.1:8397-20342 GCA_000696205.2 Oncopeltus fasciatus
AATTCTCTAACATTGATATACAACATTTAAAAAAAAAAAAAAAAAAAGAAAAAAAAAAGGAGAGTAGCATATGATCTAACAATAATAATTTATGATTATCATTGGAAATATATGGGATCGAAATGTAACTGATAAATATAGTGATCTCTGACTATCCCTCTCTCTCGCTCTCACTCTCTCTCTCTCTCACTCTCTGGCACTCTCTCTCTCGCATCCTATCTCTCTCTAGATCTTTTTCGCGTCGTTTAAAAGATAATTTGCTATATAGGCTTGATGAGTATCTTTCAAAGGAACGCAACGATAAGCTAACTTCTTTGGTAATTTCGGGATAAGTTGAAATCTAAGCTTCATTATTCGTCACTTGTTTCTGTGAAGGACTGTCAGTTTATTAACTAGCTCAATGTAGTTGACATTATAAATTCTTAAGTAAGCTGGTTGTTGAGCATATAGAAAGGTAAGATTTCTGAAATTGGAAATGAGATTGCCTACCAACTTACCAAAGATGGTCCAGCTTCTGGCTCCTCTGAAATATGCTAATTAAAATCAACCACTAAGTCTATAATGAAAAGGGATGAATTTTCTCGAATTTTTCGAATAGAAAAAGCTGTTTGAAAACAGTGGAGTTGTTCTAGGGAAGAAAATGTGATCCCTTCTGACATTTCCGAGATGTCAATGAGGGGCCATTTAAGAATGATCTGCTTTTATACCTTTATGCGAATCTGCCTGGGTTACAAATTGCAGCAAGTTTGCTTTGCAATGTAGGAGTCATGACTGCACATTCTTGGAGGATTTTCTACTACACTTGATAAACATTTGCAACTCCAAAATATCCTAAATATAAACAACTCGTGGCAAATGAATCAATGAAAAAAAAAAAAAAAGTATGAGTGTCATCTTCCGTGCAAATGGACCTGTAGTATAGAAGCTAGTATAGCGGGTTTCTTAGCTTTCCAATTCTCAACTAGAATCTATTATCTAGTTCAGTATGTTTCTCTCGCTTAGCTCATTCCAATTTAAAACAAAACTCCATTTGAAGCCGAGTCGTTACAGATTCTTTTAAGTATTGTTATTTTGAATGATGAATTATTTAAAGCTAATCCATCAATACTCTCATCTCCAGGTTACATGAATACAAGAAAATGAATAAAACCCCTGTAGAAAACATTAGGAGCTGCACCAATGGCTCCTATCCTTAAAAGAAAATGTTAAGGTTATTGTGGTAAAAAGGAAGAGCTACTGTCAGACTCAAACTAATCTTGAATGGAGGCTAAATAAGGAGAGCGTCATTATGATCACGATCGCCGTATATGATGGTAGTCCTTATGGAATGATTGGAAACGGACAGACAGCCCCAATCCATCTAGCTTTAATTGGGACTGGTGGTGGCGGTGAAGGATGGCAAGGGACAAAACCCCCATCCCTTGTTAATATGTATAAGATATTAGAGCGGAGATGGTTTAATGGCCGCTAATTCTTAGGGGTAGTTATGAGATATCCGATTATAAATGACGGGGCCGGCTCTCGGCTCCGTGGGACGTTATTAATAGGTGGAAGGGTCACGCCCGGCCTATCGATTAGTGTCGATTAATTATCAAACCTTACACGACAATTAATCAATTAATGCTCTTCCTTCGGCGGGCTCATCTCTTCGTCTTATTGATTGACCCGCTAGAGGCATCAATAGGACAAAGGCCCGAGGCACTTATCTTCTCAATCTGCAACAGCTTTACTCCGCACGTGGTTATCGATCTGTCATCGAGTTATTTCTATATGTTGCTTTAACTAATGTCAAACTAAAATTAAGAAATAAAATTCTACTTGTAGAGAAGTTTTCAAAGATTAATAGTAGTGGATGGAAGACGATCTTAAAAAGTAACCTTTAATAAAACTATTCAAAAAGGCTTAATGAAAGTAATAAAATAAATCTCCAAATTTATCTCATTTGTTCTGCTTTGATAGCATGTCTCTAGATTATCATTACTTTATTACGAATTTTACTATCCTTGATTCATTCTTTCTTTCATAAATTAATAATAACAATAATTCATAAATCCTGTTAGTTAGAATAGACAGTAAGAGGATATGAACACTATTGTATATTTTAAAGTAGAATCTCTCAATCTTCTGAAGGTATATTGAAGCTCATAAGTTGCCTGGAGAATTTGAGCATGTGTAGATATAATTTCTAGCGAAAAACAAATCCAACTATTTTTTCTTCTTTAAATTTTTATTTAATTTTTGTATTGTGTATAGGGTAAGAGAAAGTTAGTTGATGAATGAAAAACAATCTAACGTCCTTAGTAAGAAGGTAATATCTGCTAAAAATATACTTTTCGATTTCTGCATATCATTCTAATAAGAAAAAAAATATCCCTGATACTATTACTATAGAGTAATAATACAGTAATGTACATAGTACAATTATTTCATTCGCTTTTTATTTGGCAGTGCTATGGACGAAAAAAAATCAGCTATTCCAGATCTGAAAACTGTTGAAAACCAAAAAAATAATATATTTTTGGCTAACACTATTCTTACTAAGTAGGCTAGCTGAGTACCGTATTTTAAATTTCCTATCCAAATATGATTGGTTGTGACCATTCCGCTGTACATAAACTAATAATATCCCCTAGCAAAATTTTATTACAATAAAAAACTGAATCTCGTATTAATGTTTTTGTTTTTTTTTGTTTCAGGTGTGTATCAAATGCAATACATTCACCAGCTTCACGACAAGTATCTGGTTTATATTTATTTCTTTATTATTACATATATTTGTTATTGCATGGTAAATAATTTTGCTGAGTATATAATGCACATACGACGGTTCGGGCAAAATGGAACATACAGTGCATATGTTCCGAAAAGTATAATTATACAAGAAGTTAGTATTCAGTTTGTTCAGAAATTTACGTACACCTAAAACTGTTTTTAATGAAAGCTGTTCACAGCTATTAATTATTCAAAAATGGTATTTCAGCAAAACATTTATATATACTTCAAATTCCTAAATTCTTTTGAATTTCAATTTAGTTCCACTTGTGATAACTATTTAATTAGCGTGGTAATTCGTTTGCAGGTGACTTCAGTTGCTGACGACTGGGATCATTAAAACGTGTACTTATATAATAATAATTTTATAATTTTGCAAGTCCACCTTTCTTTCAGTGAGTGGTCTACTAAGAACTTTAGAAGCTATTTACAGACTATTCAAAGATGGTTTTTCAGGAAATTTTTTAGCTAATCATAATCTAACTTCTTTCGAGTACCTATTTAAGTCCATTTATGACCTGACCGGGCTACTCTTGCTCTAAGTACCTACTTATTAGAATGTATGTTACCTTAATTGCAGAAGACAAGGGTCGTTAGAATATGTATTTTTGAATGTTAGTTTAGAAGCTAAATTCCTATGTGTAATTTTAATTCTGTAACTTTAATGTTCATATATGCTTCCAAGGTGACAAGAAGTATTCACAGATTCTTCTTCTTTCGTAATAACTTTCGTGCATCCTGTGGTAGCTTTTTAAGAGGTGAGTGGAGAATGAGTATGCTATGCACATTCTCCATTCTGCCCAGAAGAAGTCATCACTGGATGTGGAAAAGCTCGCCTAAAAACAACTTTTGACACGTTCAAGCTCGAATGAAGAATCTCTGAACTTTAATGTAATTTATACGCAAGCTCTCCCTATGATTAAAATTAATGGTGACTCTGATTTCTACTGCTATATGTATCCGAAAATGTTTAACCTTCCGAATTTCATTCCATATTCTATTTCTAAGCCAATTTTTCTGAACTTCAAAATTTTCAATTGCAAAAAATAAAAAAATAGAATAACAACCTTTGTTTTCTCCGAGTAAAATTACCCTGCAAAACGTAATTCTCGATTTTTCCTTTTTAATATTTACGCTACAAATGTACATTTAGAGGATTTTAAAACAATTATTTTTTATTCATAGCTAGAGGCTTATATTATGCATAATTTATATCAATATTTTACCTGTAGTTTCTTAATTTACCTTTGATAGCATTCTAGTATATCTGTATCATGTGTTAGAAGATCATTATATTTAAATTTTTCAAATTTTTCCGTCCTTTTCCTGCAAATCGATTACATTCAGTGAAATTTGAATCAGTTCGTCTGAGGCTGTATATTTTTTCAATTAAGGCATTAAAGTCTCTACTAGTTAGTTCATTTTAATATAATAATGACTTCACAATTTCATGAAATGCATCAATATCTCTCTTCGGTTTTCTGAATTAGTACAAAATCAATTAAAACGTGTTTGTGTTGTGCCTGCACAATTTATTTATTTTTTATTTTTTACTTTAGCAATGAATTATGAACATTAATTTAAATATTAAATTTTTCTGCGGGGTAGATAGAAAATGGGGTAGATAGTAGCTCAAGTGATCAGAATCTTAAAAAAATCGGCGAAGTGTCTGTGGATATCAATTTGCCACGTATAATGATTTACTATACTCTGGTATCGTATGAACTCTATAATATGTACATGCCATGCCTATACTGTTGTTTAGAAAATGCCACTCATTTTGAAGCAATGGGAATACGCAGGTAAGCGAAGTACTGTTGCTAAATGAATCTAAATGCTAGACGACCGTACCGGTTGCTTCATTAGTGAATCTTAGAGAAGTGAGAGTAAACTTCCCGAAAAAATAATTAATTCTTAGTAATACAAAGTAATAAATTAATTTTTAATTTTTTTAAACATTTCATCCAACGATTTTACCGCACAGATAAAGTCGCACTCTTACAGTATAAACTTAAGTATTAAAAAACCTTTTTTTATTGGTCTGACTATCGCAGAGCATTAGTTTTTCCCCAATGGCTCCTCCACTGAAAGACATACATGTATATTGTGTACAACAACAGTTAAAGCCATTCACACTTTTTCTTTGCAGTAGTCACTGTAGCCCAGGTATAGCGAACATATCCTTCATGAGGAGGAAATGGTCGGTGTTTAAGCAATGACATGTTCTAATTTGAACATAGTTCTCACTGAATGTCAGGCCTTCTTCATGGCAAAGGAAAATTAAGGAGAGTTAGTTACATGCACCTTAGGATACAACACTTAACTACAGTTAGATTCCTGTTAATCAGGTCAAAACTTTGAAATCATTGAAAAGTTATTCGGTGCACGAATATGTTTTTATTGCAATATTTATTTAATGAAGCCCGATAAAATTCTCCACTTTTCTCATAACGGTCAATCTAACTTTACTTGTTAAATTACCTTTTAATTTAAACCTTTGATTAGGCATCAATAAAAAAAAAAGTTAATTTCGTTTGTTGTTAAATTTTTTTAAATATATATTACAGTGGGCAGAAAATTACAAAACAAACTTGCAAAAGTAAAGGAATGGTGCTTTTTAAGTTTGGTGACCCTCTTATAGCCGGTCCCTGGCAAGGCCGTTCCAGAGAATTGCCTGGGATAGTACCAATCTGCGAGGGGGGGGGGGGAGCCGCTCTGACTGATAGTCCCAAGATGGCGGGACGGGTCAGGCGGGTGACTAATCGCCGCCGATTAACTCGGCCCCACTTAATCTACCCCCACTACTGGAGCAGGGCCCAATCAATCAGCCCCCCTTCCTTTCAACACCCCCCTCCCCTCGAGGAGCGCTGACTACACACTCCTTGCTGACCCTTTCCTATGGGAATACAGCTTACACTGCTCCTTTCACTGCATCCCAATAGGTCCTTTGTTTCCTTCCGTGGTAGGACTTCCTTACCTCACGTTATATTGTATTGAATCACTCAGGAGCGACGAACGTACAGGATTTCTTAGGTGATTTTAGTTGGGGTTCGGTCAAGGTAGATCCAAAAAACACAAATTTAAAAAATGTATTTTTAATAAAGGATTATCTGCCAACGTTTCGGCTTACATTGTAAGCCATCTTCAGGGCTGTAGAAATACAATGTCATGAGAATACAATAATAATTGAAATTAGTATAATAGAGAATTGCAATAATATAATGTGATATCAAGAGTATGAATGTAGAAAGCTATGTAAGAAAATTTACTAAAAATACTAATTTCAATTATTATTGTATTCTCATGACATTGTATTTCTACAGCCCTGAAGATGGCTTACAATGTAAGCCGAAACGTTGGCAGATAATCCTTTATTAAAAAATACATTTTTTAAATTTGTGTTTTTTGGATCTACCTTGACCGAACCCCAACTAAAATCATCTAAGAATAATATCTACGGTCAAAAAACTCTCCTTTTGTACAGGATTTCGTCCCTCTCTGCTTTACTAGTCTCATGATTGTTTTAGTTGCTTTACTAGTCTCATGATTGTTTTAGTCTTCACGAGTCTTGGGTGGGATGAACTTCCACGCTTCCAGATCTTGTAAGTTTCAGGCCTTATTTGCGTCTTTTGAAGGCATTCTTGTTGCATTAATAAGGGCTCGGTTGCTGATTATTGACGTCTTTCGAGGGGCTTATATATGACTTAGGCATTTGAGGGGATTTCACGTGGTATTATTAAAGCACTGGTTCTTGCTGGAAAATGGGATATACGGTTACTCTTAGACTTTCCAGTAAAACATGCAATGTCACAAGATGAGGAGTATATATTCTGTCTAGAAATACCCTCGGTAAGAGAGAAGTTATTTTATGATATGTAGTTGCATGTTCAGGATATCAGGCTAGATCATAGACGTCGCTGAGAAACCTCACACTAAATGTCACATTTCTTACAATGCTATAGTGGGACATATTCACTTTTTTTCAATTTATTGATTGATTTGTTATTTTAAGAAAATATTCATTTATTGCCATTTAAAATAAACTATTAGACATTACCAGAAAGTAATGCATATTAGTTATACAATGATGTTGAGCTGTTAGAGTTTAATGCAAGAGAAATATGGGCAGAGAAAAAATGAGAGAAAGATAAATGGACGGGGCTTAAATTTGGTTAAAAGAGCTCTTAAAAAGTATTTAAAATAAATAAATGGTGTGATTTTCTTTGGAATGTTTATTTTTATTTTTATTTTTTATTTTCATGGGAAGAGCGTATCATATGTAGCCAGGGTCGTTACCAAATTCGTCAGTTAGGATTGAAGAAAAAAACAAAGTCACTAAAAGAATGAATAGGTTTTATATCAACGGCTTGTCAAACTTCCGTAGGATTAGCATACATCCTTGAGTCGTCAGGAGGAGAATATTCATCAATAATTAATTATTGTGCGTTGGCCTTTCTTTATTCGTGGGCACCGTAAGGCCAAAACCCCCAAATATATTGTGTTAGCCCTTTTTATTCATTTTAGTTTTTAGCTTTCATCGTAAAATAAAAATAAGTAAAAAGAGTAAATGAAAAGAAAAGTAATTCAATATATTCTCCATGCTTAACAAGCGAAACGAAAAACAAAAAACAACAACAACTGGGTTTTAAATATTACATACAATTTCTTGACAGTAATTTTTTATTTGTCTTTTTTATATATTTTATTTGACTTAAAGTTTATCTTAAAAACATTCGTCTCTGTATTCAAGATTTAGAAGCTTGTTATTCACACATGGAATAACTTTCTGAAAATAATTTATTTATCTACCGACGTTTCGGATTGTAAGCCATCTTCAGAGCTATCATGAAGGCAAGAGGCGAAGTGTTATCATCTGTAACACGGTTGCGTGTATGAAGTAACATACAAGGTAAACGTACAAATCTTACATTTGTATTCTATATCATCTGTACCAAAACTAAGATAGGTATTTAAGAATTCTACAAGAAATGTAAATGAAGTCAAAAAAAAAAAGGTCAAGCGCGCCTACCCGGAATGTTTAGGAAACCCGGGTTCGATTCCCGACTGGGGTAGTAAGTTTGTTATTTATTCTGGCTAACTTTGCATTTCTTGTACAAAATTAAATGAGGGATTACACACCACAATTAATTTATTTATTTAAAAAAGAATTAAAGAATGATACCAGAGAGTAGATCACTTATACTCTGGTATCGTATGAACTCTATAATATGTACATGCCATGCCTATACTGTTGTTTAGAAAATGCCACTCATTTTGAAGCAATGGGAATACGCAGGTAAGCGAAGTACTGTTGCTAAATGAATCTAAATGCTAGACGACCGTACCGGNGGGGGGGGGTTAGAGCAAGTACATTTTAAGAAATCGTTGACAGTATATTTACTTTTGACAAAAATTTATTCATAAAAGGATACTATATCAAAATTTAGAATAATCAAAATTTTTTCAAATAGATTAATTTTTCATAAAACATTAACAGAAGATTAATAATCAATAACATCTTAAAGCTGTTATTATTATTTGATGAATAATTTTAAATATTTCCACATTAATTGATACTTTGAACTATGAATAAAAATTTTATCGTGATGATTTTATATTTATGGTGAATTTATAATTTTTATTTCAATTGAAAACTAGTAAATTAAATATAAACATTGGAACTTTATTTTAGACTCTTTGCCGAGCGTTGAAAACCGTATCATCCACGATGACTTTTATTTTTATTTTCTTTGACATTTCTCTGCTAATAGCAATAAAATATTGTCAATCGTCGCTTGAAAATATACTCGCTGGAGTACCTTTCGAGTGAAATGTTTTACAACAGGCGATAATGGAATTCCCCCTTTGACGACACACGATCAGAGCCGACGGTACGCTATCTATCCCACCTGCGACAAACTCAGGCAATTCCCTCATATTACGCTCATTGCTTGTATCCGGGTGAGTTATGTCGCAAGCAATATGCGGTGCCTGACTATTAAACCATAGATTCCCCAGCGAAATGTTCCACTTCAATTAGTGTCCGAGGTGAGTTAGGGCCGAGATAGTGGGACTATTAATTCCTGGTTCGTCCTAGCTTGCGGTTTCCCGGCCAATCTCCTTTTAATACTCGCCCTATTTCACTTTTTAAAGTTTTATAAAGATTCATGCAGAAATATTAGCTTTATAGTTTTTCAATAGTCTTAGGTACGCCACGAAAAGAAACAAAAAACAAAAGAAACAACTATTATATGAATTTAAAATACCCGATAATACTCTCTTAAACAAAATTAGTATAACCAAAATAAGCCTTTGAAGCCATTCACTAAAGAACTGCTTCTACATCTTCAATGACCCCTCGTCGGGGTCATTGAAGATGGGCATAAATGTACCAAGAAACCAAGAAAGTCAAGCTCACTAGTACTGGGCAGGAAAGATGGTCGAGGCAGCTCGTTAATCTTTGTTATTATATTTGTTTTAATACTCTCAGGTTCTCACAGCGCACAGTAAGTTAATTATTTTTTCTGTGCTTCTTTTTGTATT
Organism: Oncopeltus fasciatus; assembly: GCA_000696205.2. NCBI lineage: Eukaryota > Metazoa > Arthropoda > Insecta > Hemiptera > Lygaeidae > Oncopeltus > Oncopeltus fasciatus. The sequence continues at coordinate 17,713 of KZ809700.1, forward strand.
GAACTAGAGGATTCCTGGTGGGCTCCTAGGGTACGCCCAGGCCTCATAGGTGACTATTCTCCATGGAATGAGATAAAAGCAGGCTGACAGAATGGTGTGCTGACCACGCCTTCTCTAATGTGCTGTGGGTCGAGAATAAATACATCCTTAGCATGTATTTCCCCCTAGGGCCTAAATGGCCTGTCGCGGGACTGTTTTTTTTTTTGTTTTTTTTTTGCTGGAAAATTACATTCCACCCGTTATCTATCTATGTATCTCGGTATGGAGTCTTATACGCCCTCTCGTGCTGTACAGAGAGTATCAGCTCTGATGATGGCATCATCAATCCCGAAAACTGCTCAGCTAAATGGAGTGGTGAATTCTCTTCCCAGTTGTTACATTTTGAGCATTTTATGTTTTATAATGTTTCCCTACTACTCCTTCATGGATATAAACGCCTACTATCTGAAAACGTACATATTATCTTAATAAAAATCTAATTAACGGCTAAGAACTGAAGTAGAATACATTTTATTTACCCAAGTATTATACTTATGAATTTAAAAAAACAATTTACGCTCCTTGTTAAATTTTTTCACTTTCCCAGATTTTAAATTTGGTTGAGGGTCATTCATTTGAAAATTTCACCCTAATCCGATGTAAACTTTACATATATTTCCGTTATTGTTCCCTATCCAGTCGCCATTCCTTTGTACTCGCCACCATTCTTTTACTTGTCCCCTCCCATAAAATATCGGCAGTTAATACAAAAAGTGCACCCTTTGAGTAAACCCCAATTACCTCTTCATTTGTTTATCTTAATGCCCAGAAACTTCTCCATCTGCAGATTTTTTTTTTTTTTCTTCAAAAGTTGGATAAAATTTTGCACAACTTAGAAATGTATAATAAAATAAATTTAAAAAGACCTGTTTTTAACATTAAAAAACACCTTTTGTATTCAAATGGAGAGTTTTTTTGTTTTTTTTACCGTAGATATTATTATTAGATGATTTTTGTTGGGGTTCGGTCAAGGTAGATCCAAAAAAGAAAAATACAAATTTACAAAAAAATTGTATTTTTTAAAAGATTATCTGCCGACGTTTCAGCTTACATTGTAAGCCATCTTCAGGGCTGCCTATCATAAAGACGAGAGAAGACGTCCTGCCCCTAAGTTCACATTTCCATAACTGTAATGGAGTCCAAATTTAAATTTGTATTTTTTTTTTGGATCTACCTTGACCGAACCCCAACTAAAATAACCTGTTTTTAACCTTCTCTGTGATCACTAGGGACAAGATAGATTGAATTTCTCTCTATTTTAAACACCCTGGGATTTGGGTAGACTTATTTTTTCATGAAAGCCTAGATTATGCGAAGCTCGAACCCGTAGTGTCACACTTTAAAGTCCCATTCGGAACTCTCCTACGTCTCAGAAACTTTATTAATATCATCCTTATAATTAGTGGTTATAGATTTTTAATATTATAATAAGAATATGTATTGCTGATACTTATAAATTGAATATTTCTGTAGAAAATGCATATTGAGAAATATATTTAATAGAGTCTAAAAGGATTGAGTAATCAATTTTTCATCTTTAGTCATTTATCCTCAATGGTTATTTTTGCCTCTAGATAAAATTAGGCTTTTACTCTTAATTTGTTTATTATTAGTATTATTAGCAAACATGGGGGAATTTGCTTAGTTTATGCAGCTTCTATTTTTTTTTCTTATGATTTCATTATGCCTTTTTTTTTTAAATCATCCAAAATCAATAATAAAATTGCAGAGAAGTAGTAGTAGAGGAAAACAGCCCCCTTCCTCACTCAGCTCTTTTATAAGTTACAAATTTCTTTTGTTATGCTGATGATCTCTTGCATTTGTTTGTAGTGAAAAATTACCTATGAACGTCGATCTTAATCTGTTTCTTTTCAACTTAATTCACCGGCCACTACAACATTTCATCCAAATAAGACGAAGATATTCCTTCTCAGAAGGAGATAGCTTAATCATTCCTTTTCAAATTGTGACAGTGGACAAATCACCTTGTTTACACCTCCCATCGCAAGGTCCTATTGATTCTCAAACTGAAATAATGAAAAATTCTTTCACTCTTAATCAATATTCTGCTATAAGCACTTCAATCGTTTTTAAAACTCTTCATCTCTTGGTTGCTGCGAAATATGTCTGATGGTTTCGGAAGGTGAAGAAGCGAGAATGAGAGAGCGAGCGCTCAACTCTCCTTGTTATATTTCTAAATGCGGTATATCTAAGTTTACTACTCGATAGTACTAGGGATTCTATTATTTTCCGCTGGTATATTCTTGGTGGAGTGGATATATGGTATTTTCTTGGTTCCTTCCGTTATCCACGTACGTCTTACAGTTCAAATCCTCCATAATTTCCCTTTGTACCCGATCACATCTCTCTGGTCTCTGTCCCCCGGCACCTCATCCTTATGCCTCTTCTTTATTGTCAACGCCTTCTCCTTTTGGAACTCCATAACCCTTCATATTCGTCACTCCTCTCGCAAATCCCTTTGTTCCTTTCTTCCAACCCTTCACTAAAGACGTTTTTGTAATTAAATATATAGTTTTATTATTATTTCATTTACTTATTAATTTTTTAATAAAAATGTTCCACTTCAATTA
>KZ809700.1:61251-73046 GCA_000696205.2 Oncopeltus fasciatus
ATTAAAACTACAAAAATTAAGTTTGAATGAAATGTTGATTATTTATTGTATGCAAAAACATAGTTATAATTTTTTTATTATTTTAAAGTAGTGTTGAATTTTCGTTTGAACAAGGTAATGTCTTCCTAAGGTTTTGTAATGCATATTTCTGCTTGCTCCAGCCACTTAAATATACAAGCTTAACTAATATGTTCTAGTTGTACTGTTAAGTCCACCAAATCGCCCTCTTATGTACTGTTTAGTGTGTGGAAGGGGCTGATAGAGGGTGGCTCATTAGAATTGTAATGTCCCCTAACTGGCTGCTAGGAAACGTCCCGAAGCGTCTCTCTCCTATAACGTGTATCGTCTGGGCAAATCATCAGCCCGCCCTGCCGAAGTACAATTAGATGGGAGGCCTCCTCCCTCCCGTCCTACGGAACAGAGGGATAATTTCCAGTCATAATTCCCCGGGAATTGTCCATTTCTTCGGAAGGGGGGGGGGGGGGGCGGTCGGATCCCGGTGCCTCGCGAGAGGGGAATGGATCCTGGACTCACTGTTATTAACAAAAAAAAAAAAAAAAAAAGTGTACCTAATGGATGTTATGCTCATTCTTTCGTTGTCCCACCCAGATAGAAAAACCTCCATAATGGACATTTTTGACGTAATAAACAACTGTTAATTAGCCTTCAGATTCCTCCCTGCCGCCTGGGAAGGCAGGAAGGATTTCTGAGGATTCCTCGACTTTATGCCACGCTGTCGACATGCATTTCCTTCCAAGTGGCTTCTTGCCTTTCCGAATAGTTTAACAGATCTTTAAGAGGTCAATGGAAGGACACCTATAATTTCTGTACCCTTTTACTGAAGTAGAAATACTATATAGGAAACGTAGTCTAAATTTCCTAATGTTTTCTACATTAAATACGCCGCACAGCTATTATTTGTTACGATATAATTGTCACCGTTGAACATGCAATTAATTATCAGATAATATATATNAGCTGGACAATATCAGCTCCTCCGAGCATCCGACTATATAGAGAGAGAGAGAGAGAGAGAGAGAGAGAGAGAGAGAGAGAGAGAGAGAAGATATGAAACGTTTGCAACTACATAAGACCAGGATAAAAATAGAACGTAGAAAAACAGGAAAAAGTATACTGAGTATTTCCAAATTTTCGGGAGGAGTGCTCGCTCTTCGTCAGAATGACCTAAAGATAGAGGTAGAGGTTTGAGATATTTTTTAAGAAGCTGCCGAGACCAAAATTTTATTTGAGGAAATTTTTGAAGTCTTGCACAAATTTTATATACTTTTTAAGAAAAATGTTAACCAGTCTTCGGCCTCAATTCTTGATTTTTTTTTTTTTTGTTCGAATGTAGTAAATAAATATTTCACGTGACCAGTTTTCTTTGTCTTGAGATTAGAAAATATAAATAGTATACAGTTCATTTATTTAATAATCATTCAATATTATACATTAGTATATCCATAGTATGCTCGGTAAACCCTAAAAAGTATAATTACAATAGTGCCATTAGTCTGAGTTTAGTGGGATCTTACAATTACAATTTATAATAACTATTTTCATCTATGCAATTACTATATATGTTTATATATAGTGTGTGTGTGTAATGGTGAACATTGGTGAAGTGGATTGTGATTAGCGTGTTCGTTGCGTAGGCTACGGCCCTGGGTTCCAATCCCCGTTCCTATAGGTCCGAATGTCCCTATTCATTTATGAATTATTAGTTCCAAAGTTTCCTTTCAAAGTGCGTTGCAGTCGCGGTGTACCGGCAAGAGGTTAGTACTTCGAACTCCACCGGGACGACTGCTGTTGTGCATTTATGAGGATTAATGAGATCCATTAGTCTACAGGTAAGAATGTATCTAAGGGAGCAAAATCCCATTCCAAGGTTAGCAGGTTAGCAGGGATTGGGAGCGGGACCGATCATTTCTTCTTCTGGAAAACTATTGATCCTCATGAGGTGGCTAATGGGGTCTAGCGGTATAGCGGAAAGAGTCGCGTTACTGGTTGCAGCAGTAAAAGACACAGACGAGTAGTAAATGAACCGGATGTGCTTATTCTAGGCCGCAGTGCAGTTTGTTACATAAGCATGCAATGACTTGGTCAATTTTAATAATGGTTTAATTCACCACCATATGGATTTCTTACAATGAATTTTGAGGAAACTTAAAACCAATAATTTTAATTATTAGATGATTTTAGTTGGGGTTCGGTCAAGGTAGATCCAAAAAAATACAAATTTAAAAAAAAGTGTATTTTTTAAAAGATTATCTGGCAACGTTTCGGCTTACATTGTAAGCCATCTTCAGGGCTGCCTATAATGAAGACGAGAGAGGACGTCCTGCCCCCAAGTTCACATTTCCATGACTGAGTCTCAGCAGATAATCTTTAAAAAATACACTTTTTAAAACTTGTATTTTTTTTAATCTACCTTGACCGAACCCCTACTAAAATCATTTAATAATAATTTCTACTGTCAAAAACTCTCCATTTGAACCAATAATTTTAACTGTAGATATATAGAAAATTAGCCTAAATAGATTACTCCTCAACCCATATCTTCACGAACATCCATTAAAATGGGCTGTATGATATCGTTCCCTATTTTAACATCCCCATTGGCATTACTGTGAATGTTCGATGTTTTCAAAGCTCTCGTAGCAATGCCCCCAGTGCTTGGCCTAGAGACAAAGTTCCTAAGTTTGTGTCATTACAATGGTGGAGGGGGGTCATCATCATCCTGATTGATACTTCCTGCGTATTGGACACGGTACAGGGACTGCATTTGCCGGGACCACATTAACATATCCTTGGCTCATAACAAAGCTCCTCTAAACAGGACTAAAGCCGCCGGCAGACAACACTGTCACAGGGGATTTCACGCCAATTTATTTTATGTTCTTTCTTTTTCTTCGTTTTTGTTTTGTTTATATATTCTCTTTTTATATTATTTCTCAGTTTCATCTTCACTTCTGACACACCACTTTGAAAAATCAATGGCGTGAAAGGGGTATTTAGAATGAAAAAGAAGACTTTTGTAGAGGTTGTAGACATGATTGCCCCGATGCTTGTACGTGCTCGCGAATAATAAGCTCAGTAGTTGCGTAAATATTCTACCTTATAGGCATATTCATTCTGATTAAAATAAAACTAAAAACAATCTATCAGTCCCAGCCAGGACTCGAACCTGGATCTCCTGCTTGCCGGGCAGAATTTCCATTACACAACTGGGACGAGCTAGATAACTTATTAAATACCCACCACACTATTTTTATTCTATTCGCTCTCATAAATTGTTTAAATTTACGTGGGATAATAAGCCACAACTAAATTAATATTTATAAATGAAAATAAAAATTAAATAATTAGGAGTCGATAAATAGCTAGACAATGTCACCCCCTTCGAGCATAAGACGATGTATGTTGTAGGTTAAACTCTAGTGTGTTGGGAATTTAATAAGTTATCTGGCTCTCCCGCTGGTGCAATGGGTAGCATAACGGCTCGGAGAGCAGGAGATCCAGGTTCGAGTCCTGGCTGGAACAGATATATTTTTACTCTATTTCCACGCATTAATTGTTTAAATTTACATGGGATATTTTTCCACAACTAAATTTATAAATGAAATTTCTTATAGGATCATTGAATTACAAAATGTGACTGAAAAAATAGGATGTTTGTCTTTTTAAGTCAGTGTGCGACAGAAGTAATAATAAAAAAGAAATATTATAAAATTACAACCCAATATAAAATTAAAATAATGAAATACTAAAAATAACATTTTTTTCATTTTTTAGCTTTATTAAATCTTTCCTATATATTTCCTACAAGCTCAAATTACTAACTTAACTAAGCAGAAGAAGCAGACAGAGAAGCGAAAGATATAGAAAAAGATATTTAGACAGAACGAAAGAGCAATAAACAATTTAAGCATCTGCCGGTGGAAGTAAGGACATTTATTCATCCGACTTAATTAATTCAATATATTGGGAAGATTTAATNCGATGAGGAAAATCAGATTTGTCTAAGCGGCACTTCAATCGGGAATGGTTTTACTGAAGAAACGCAATCCATAGATGATTATTGCAATTCTCTAGTACCCTGACTGTCGGATGTACTCGTGTAGACTGAAGTATTTCATACGCTCCCGTTTCTTGCCCAGGAAAAGCAGGTTTGAATGTTTAGTAGCACTCCATGCGGGATTGATAACCACAATAAAGTGTCCCTTGATAAGTCGGTATCAGCGCTCGTTGTAAGTTGAATACCCTCGGGGCCTCTCATTAAAGTATAGAATGCTCACACCTTATCCTCTTATTTATGTTTGCAATTCGTCTAGGCCCTCATACTCTTACTTTACGCACGAATTGTAAATAAGGATTCTCACATGGTTCTATTTTTCTTATCCAGAACACAAATCAGATTTCAACTTCCGCTCAGTAGTTTTTTACTCGTTGCTTTCAGTTTTAAATTAAAATTAGATTATTTTTTTTTTTAATTTATTGAAGACCGACCGTAAAAAAATTATTTCGGCTTAACTCCCCCTCCTAATTAAATGCTTATATAATAAATTAAAGGTCTAATTTAAGTTCAAATTTATAACCCATAGAAGTATTTGTCAATCCTAAATGTATATATATACTACTTTTCTGATAAGTGCTTGTATTTAAAATTTATGTTATGTTTAAAAGCTCATCAGTACGTTTGAGAATGATTATTAATTTATTTTATTTTTTATTTTTCAGGTATGCTTTGACATTTTTCTGTTTTGCAGTTTGGTAAAGTTCATTCATAATTTTAAGCATTTATAGTTTTTCAATTTTTTATTTAAGTAAAAATTATTGTTACGTATCATAATCATAAGGGAGTTATTGCTTATTTTTTGAAACAAGTTTCATTATGATTTTATGAAATTTATGATTAATTTAATTCCCTCTGAGATAATTGTTGAATGGAATCCATTGAATGTTTAACATCATCACAATTATTGATGCAACATTCACCAAATTGCAGTTAAATAAGTAAGCTAAAATATACAAATTTACGCTCTAAATGGCAAATAAGCCCGAAATTAAATAAATGCTGACGTGCTAGTAAAAAAAAAAGAAAAAAAAAAGATAGCCATTGAGCCTAATAGTCAAAGCCTTAATACAATAAAGTTAAAACTTTGCAATTTTCCACTTTTTTTTCTTAATGGAAAGATGTAAAGAATGAATAAAAAAAACTTAATTATATTTTAATTTGGTAAACTAGTATCACCTGATAGGGAACTAATGAAATATTTTGGTCGCTTAAAGATACCCCAATGAAAGTACTTGAGCTCTATTTTTTTTTTTTTTTTTCTCTCTTTCTCCTATAAAGAACAATATGAATTACACCAATAGGGCTATAAACTTATCGATTTTGTTTATCACAGGCAAGCGAAAACAGGGACAACAATGCTTAACTCATTTGTAGTGCTCAGCTAATATTAGTAATAGCTAATGTATGTATGAAGTAATTTGTATATGCTTACATTATATACGCGTGTGTATGTGTGTGTAGTTTAATGTATATGTATGCACACTCACACACATGTATAAAATATAACATAACACAACATAATAAGTATAAAATGTAATATTATACGATTTATATTCTATAAAATGTTACGAAAAACGCTAATTAAGGGAATTATTTCCGAATTTAATGATAAAGATTCAGCGTTTCCCCCCCACTCTTCCTTTCCGGTCGGTATATCTTGTATGATTCAAATGGTCAATTACGTTAATCCATATTCATATTTAATGATACCTGGGAGATTTTTTAGTTTACGCGGACTAGATTCCCACCACACTACTTTCATTCCCATGGCTAAGGGCAGGTACATATTTGGCAATAAACCCCGCAACTCCAGGCTAGGTAAAGCTTTGCAGCCTAAAGGGATGTACACAGAAATACTCTCCTGCCCCTTACTACCCACGGCTATTTAGAATAGGGTAGTTTCAGGTAGTCCCTCCTTCATGACCCTAAAAGAATGCTTGTAGGGGGTTGGGGGGGGGGGGGGGGGGNNTTCCCATTTACAAATTCTATGGGGGGGGGAGGTAAAATATGCATAAATAAATCCCAGTATAAATTGAGAGTCACATAAATTAAAGCCTTTTAGGGTGTGACATTTCTTTCCTCTAACGGACATTTCGACTAATTCCCTGTTCCCTGCCCAGAGGCCTCGCCATTACTCTAGGGGGGTCAAGCCGGGGTTGGAAGAGTCAAGTAGGTGTTCGTCACTTATTCTCCCTACAGGATACCTGCTGCTAATAGAGAGGGGATTCAGTCCCAGCCCCGCCAATACATCATCTGCAATAGCTCTCGACAATAGCTCTTTCCACTGGAACTCTGAAACAATAACTCTCCTAGCTATTCTACTTATCATTTCTCCGCGGCTAATTAGCTTATAAATTGCGCTATATCGCAAGTCACATGGTATTTTTCTTTTGGAGACATTAAATCTATATTTTGATATAACTAAATATCTAAATGATAGATTATATCATTTAACTTGCTTATTCTTTCTTAAATTAAAACTTTTTTTTTTAATTCAAAAATTTCATGAAGTTATTAAAATGCCTGTATAGTAACAACAATTACCAATTACTTTTTTTACTTATATACTCAACTTATGTAGATAGGATTATTACTTATGTACATAGGTAGGATTTGTTGTTTTTTACATAGGATAGTTACATGGGATTTGGAATTTTATATAAGCAACTTTTTATTTTATTATACTTTATCGTTTTAGATTTTTACTGTTAATTAATTATAAATTACGTTACTATTGCCTTTGTTTAAATAAATCCTTATTTGAAGTAAATTTTTATTCAACATTGCATAAGAGCCTTCTATGAATATGAAACTGCTTTTACGTCGCTAAATTAAAAAATAGGAAAATTAACGAAATATTTATGGATTTACGAGTATTTATATTTAAAAAAAATTATAATGGATTTTACAAAACCACCATTTTACATTAAATAATTCATACAATCCTTGGCCATATGTCCTCTTCTCTAGACAATTGGTTCCCAGCGTAAATGTAGTAATGTTTGTAAATATTAATTTAGTTTTGGTTTATTTTTTAGCTAGACAATGTCAGCTCCTTCGAGCATAAGACGATATATTCATCTTTCTCGTGGGTTAGACTCTCGCTAGTGTGTTGAGAATTTAATAAGTTATCTACCTCGTCCCGGTGATCTAATGGAAGCATACCGGCCCGGAAAGCAGGACATCAATGTTCGAGTCCTGGCTGAGATAGATAGATTTTTTATTCTATTCCCTCTCATTAATTGTAGAACTGTTTGGTGTCGTCATAATGATACTTCTGTAAGTCATATATTTTTTTAAAATAAATATAACTGCTGTTAAAAATGTTATTGCGAAATACGTATTGAACGTAGTTATGGATGAAATATATGTGCAAGCGCTTCATCAGCCATAACGTAAGCATCTGCAACCTACATCGGATGTGTCTCGTTGGTCTTTGTGGAATTACGATCACATTAGATTGTTAGGACACGTACGACCCAGTTTTTATGTGTGCCAAAGTGACATTTCTGCTACAAATCAACTGTCAATTTCTCTTTTATTCCCATATTAAAGTTCCCCTTGAAGGACAAAGTAAAATCACGTAGGAATGTTTTATGATCAAGTCGTAAAATTTGCTTGACACAGCAATAGTTCCCAAGTCCTTGATCATTTCCCGCAATTAAGTTGATAGGGCTGTGCTTTACCGAGTCATGTCATATGTAACTTTTGTTATGACGATATACAGTGTAAATACAATATAAATGTTGACACTTATCTGAATAAACAATTAATCAGAGGGAATAGAATAAAAAAATCAATCTGTCCCAGCCAGGACTCGAATATTTCAGGAGATCCAGGTTCGAATCCTGGCTGGGACATAGATTTTTTTATTCTATTCCCTCTCATTAATTGTTTAAAACTTAAGTGGGATAATAAACCAAAACTAAATTAATATTTAAAAATAATCTGAATAAGTTCTCATTTAAAACTTGCACTTTCTGAATATTAATCCAATATTAATATAAGACTTTTAAACTTTTTCAAACACTCGCCTTATCTGAATACAACCATTTATTTATATCTAGTCATTATTATATTTTCGATATTAAAATTTAAAATACTAAAAGTATGAAGAATATAATGTTCTATAAACATATTATTACCTATGAGAGCCAATAGGTTTTTAATATAATCTTTTGATTATTATCTTAAAAAGCCAAGCATTTTTGTTAATTGTTTTCATTTTTTAGAAATTAATGTTAATATATTATGCTACATCATTTTGTTATTTAAATCAGTTTTTTTCCTCAGTATCTCTTAACATTTTTTAAAAACTGTACCGTTCACTGTTTATTTTAAACTTTATTAACCAAACCCCTTCATGTATTATATTAAATAAATTTCAAATATTATATCTTATACTCTATCATGTACGCTATATGTCCATCGGTTGTATATTTGATTATTGCTTAATAAAAATAATATGAGGCAACGTAAATCCGTTTGTGACACCCAAGCCTGGTGTTAGGGTTCAAATGCCTGCCCAGTGCTATTGGTGTTCAGAGCAGGGTGACTACTAGTAGATAGATCCTCCCTCTTTAAGAAGTTACATGGGAGGTGATAACAATAATATTATAAATAAAACATTATTGTGCTGGGATTCTCCATGATTTTCCAGAATTTTAAGTAAAAATGGTCTTGTCACCTTAGAACATGATTTACTACCAGCATGCGCCAAGAGTTAATAAGTAAGAAATTAATGTCGCTATTTTTCAACCTTTTTCACATTCTTAAAGTGACCTGCTTAATTCGTACTATTACCTCTTTGTAATAGAAGAGCTTTCATTTTTTCTTTCTTTTGTTTAAATTGGTTAGTCGGCAAAAGTTCATTTTTATTTTTTAACTTTTGACTAAGATCTGAAAAAAAGGATGTATGAATCATGTTTCACAACACTTACTTTGTTGCGCCTCTTTATTATATTTTTTTTAAAAACTAGAAGTAAATTGAATGTTGAAATAGTATTCATATTTGGTTAAAAATTTATAAATTATACAGCATTATTTTTATTCGATGGTGTTTGATTATACACTGTTTCAATTAAGTAGGTTGAAACGTTTGCCTGAAATATGTAATGTATAAAAAAAAAAAAAATAAATAAAGTTTTGATACTTCATAATAAAGAAAATGCGTGATATTAATTTAAAACTTGCCAATGCTTCATAAAAGTTGAATTTCAAGTTTTGGCAAGAACCTCAATGCTCAATAATAAAAAATAATGAACGCATTAAACTTATAATAATATCTAAAAGGTTATTTCCACCACCAATGAATATAAAACTGTCATACCTTCCATTGTCCGTCTTCATTGGTTTCTGCAAACCATCTGTTGGCGAGCCTGGTATTCCTGGAATACAGACTGTGACAGTGAACGCATGTATTCGGCCAGAAGATGGACAATGTCCGAAAGCGCTCGCCAACAGATGGTTTGTAGAAACCAATGAAGACGGACAATGGAAGGTATGACAGTTATAATAATATTTTATTATATTTAAGAAAAACATTAAAGAATATTAAGAATATGGGACAATTGTTCATTCTAAGATGTTTTAAATAAAAATAAGTTACCTTTCAAATGTTGCGTAAAATTAGCCCTCTTTGTTGATTGAAAGATTACTTAGTCAGTGGAACTGTCACCCCCTGACTATGAGAGGGGTAGTTGTAAATCCTTGGAAACTTCAGCATAACAAGTGACAGTCATTGTTTGACCCCGCCCCCCAAGTCTGCTGCCTGTCGGGAAAACTTCCCAGAACCTCAGGATACATTCTGAAAGGTTCTCTCCTCCTGAGAGGTTTAGTGTCTGCAAAAGACAGATGGCTCCCTTCTCATTCTTCCCCCGATGATATGCGCTGACTTCTTCAATTAGTGAAATGTCTGGAATCGGAGTCAACTCTCTGCGATTTTTTGTTGGCCCTCAGATAATACCTACAAAAATGGTTTACCTGGAAGTAAAATAAGTACGCAAAAAGGTTTTTATTTAGAAATTTTAGCATTATTTTATTTAAAAAATTTCTAGTCTTAAGTTGTGGGCTTAAATCTAATACCCGGAGGAATGATAAATCTCTTCAAATATAAAATCTAATAATAAAAATATATTTACGCGAAGTAGGTAGGGTTACAATGAAATCTTAATAAAAATATTGTATTGAAATCTATACTATTATATAGATGTGTGGTATAAAGGGAGATAAGAGGAAAAAAGAATATATAGTATGGAGACTGAATAAAATATTCATTAGATATATGCATATGTGAGAGAAATATGCTCTTAGATAGATATATAAGTCTTGCCACATGCGTTTCATTTTTGCCCCGATGGTGGCTTACAACTTAAACAGAAACATTGGCATTTATACGTAGAATAATACCTAATTATATTTTCGTTTATTTGATTTGCACCCTGATCATTTTTGTGCATTCCTTTACCAACTTAACCAATTTATTCGACGTAAAGCAATATTATTATTGTTATGTGAATAACTTTTCGAAACCTTTCTTTTCTCTTCATTAGAACTTGAAAAAGCCATTTATGTAACTTCCAAATGAGGAAAGAGGACGGCTCGGTACGCCTCTTATATATAAACTTAATTATATTAGGTACTACAATAATAACTACTTTGAAACGAATATTATTAGTTTACTTCTTCGAATAGTTTTGTTATTAAGTTCAAAAGCAATCAGAATGAAATGAATACAATTTTATTATAGGGGTGCGAGATTATATTTAAATACTGCATTTATCGATAATATAAAGTTTAGTGGATTCTAAGGCTTTTTTCCTTGGCACCAACGCTTTCGGCACTTTTTTTTTCATTTGCACATCAAATATATGTACATAATTCAATTCTATTTAAGTTTTAAAAGTACGTTGGTAAGCACTTAATTAAGTGTTCATCTATAAAGAACTTGAGCTAATTGAAGAAGCAAGACATTCTAGGTATTTATTATTTAATAGCTTGAAAGTTGATCGGACTAGCTATTGACCAGGTTAGAGGACTATGGAGTTGCTCAGCCTCACCCAGAAGTGCGGAGTAACGAACGCGTGGTTTCTTGCGCCCAAAGGGGGGATAAAAATAAATTCACTGACAACGCTCTGGCAAAATGTGCTAGCTACGCTGAGATAAGTCATTTATATATTTCCTGTACTTCTGAGGCTTGATTTGTCATCGAAATCTTATACTTCACTTTGGGAATCACTTTTCTCTTGCGTGAAGGTAGGCTGCCCCCTTCTTATGAGTTAGTTGGGCGGATTCTTGTGGAATCTGAAGGAATTAATGAGTGTTTGTAGGGGGTGAGGCCACAGGGAGGGGGTGGCGAGCACGTGGGGGCCAACTGTGGGGTGCCGGCCCCAGGGGTTGCTCAGGACGTGAGGGCTAAAAACACTTTCCAAAAATACGACTCGCCTCAGACCCCTACAAATGGCTTGTCTTTGATTCACAGAATAAAATTTCATGTCGTTTTACCTCGACAGCTGTTTCCTGTCTATTTATATACCTTGCGTGTTGGACCCTTCAAGTGATCAAATTCTTAACACATGGCTTAAGCATAACATCCAGTAGAGTGAATAATTCATTTACTTTTAGTGTATACTATCACTTGGCTGCACAATTATATCGAATTACATTAATGAATAGCACATGTATTATTTCTAATCAATGATCAAACTTTGGGGGGGGG
>KZ809700.1:88763-108563 GCA_000696205.2 Oncopeltus fasciatus
TATATATATATATATATATATATATATATATATATATATATATATATATATATATATATATATATATATATATATATATATATATATATATATATATATATATATATATATATATATATATATATATATATATATATATATATATATATATATATATATATATATATATATATATATATATATATATATATATATATATATATATATATATATATATATATATATATATATATATATATATATATATATATATATATATATATATATATATATATATATATATATATATATATATATATATATATATATATATATATATATATATATATATATATATATATATATATATATATATATATATATATATATATATATATATATATATATATATATATATATATATATATATATATATATATATATATATATATATATATATATATATATATATATATATATATATATATATATATATATATATATATATATATATATATATATATATATATATATATATATATATATATATATATATATATATATATATATATATATATATATATATATATATATATATATATATATATATATATATATATATATATATATATATATATATATATATATATATATATATATATATATATATATATATATATATATATATATATATATATATATATATATATATATATATATATATACACAGAACTGCGTAAAATCTGGAAAGTAAAGATGGAAGCTGTAAATAACATGAACATTAAAGGTGTATGTCGACAAAGCTTTGTTGTAGACTGGCTTGGAAAAATATTGTGGAACTTCTCAACACTCGAAATTACTTCTATAGATAGAAGAAAATTCTTATATGTGTTTTTTGTATGCGTTAAAAAAAAATATAGAATATAAATGTTACAAAATTACATTTAACACTTTTTTTATTCTATGAGTTTTTTCGCAATGTTAATAATTTCAACCTATAACGAGCTCATCCAATGGTTTGCACAAAGAAGCTTGAATAATGAATTTGGTTTAATTTTTTTTTTTTATTACACGCCAGAGAGTGTAAAGACAAATATATAACATTTTAGTCTAAGATGATTTTAGTTGGGGTTCGGTCGAGGTAGATCCAAAAAAACACAAATTAAAAAAATGTATTTTTTTAATGAAGGATTATCTGCCAACGTTTCGGCTTACATTGTAAGCCATCTTCAGGGCTGTAGAAATACAATGTCATGAGAATACAGTAATATTTGAAATTAGTATAATAGAGAATTNGGGGCTAGTTATCTTACAGAGGAACAATAATTGTTCTTTGTATTAGAAAAATATAACCGATGTACTTCTCATTTTAATTATTAAGTCGCCCTGAATAATGTAAACAATTCAAACTAAGTCAATTGTTGATCATCCGAACGCATTATAAAATAACGTTGGCAGATAATCCTTCATTAAAAAAATAAATTTTTTTAATTTGTGTTTTTTTTGGATCTACCTTGACCGAACCCCAACTAAAATCATCTTAGAATAATATCTACGGTCAACAAACTCTCATTTTGAGGATAACATTTTAGCTGTACAATGCAGCATCGATAAAGATCTGATGAAATTTTTGGCGTGGTACCAATGTGAAAAGCTTAACTGCAATTAGACTGCGCATATAGTTCATATATATGCGAGCACAGGTAGGTAAAAGAGAGCACCCCCACCTAGTCCTGCACAAAGGGAGAACTCAATCAGAGATGTGGGAGACCCAGGAGAGAATGGTGAGGGCTCTGAATCCGAATTAGCCCTCTCTTCGGGACGGACACATGTGGAGCCGCAGTAAACTTGACAATAAAACAAAGCGAAAAGCGTTCCCTCATTAAAGGTGGACCCCTCCAAGGGGGAGCCCACCACCCACCGGAGCTGAAATAAGAGGCCGCCAAAGCCCCCACTTTATTGGGCCGAAGGTTATAAGGCTTGTAAATGCCTTGTCTATAAGAATTATTAAAGCAAGTTTCAAATTAATCCACGGCCTGACTGATGGCATAAAAAGCTATTAACATGAGCAGGCTCTATGATCAATGGGCAGCTCATTGGAATAATTTAATGATCTCGTGATATATTGCCCTCTCTGTTCGTGGCCTCTTGCTCGCCCGCCCACACCCACCGCTCGCTCGCGAGGATAGCCCTTCTAGTGAGGGGAGTGAGTAGGGGGAGGGGGTAATGGAATTGACTTATTTGATTTGTTGAGTCGACATATCAAAACAAATCTTCTATTCTTTGCGTCGCGATGCGTCTCATATTCTCGTATCTATCACCTTAGGGCATGGCTCCTTTGCTGATTTAGATAACTCTTCCGAAAGAATTTTGAATAACGTTTTAAATCATTTTAGGTGCTGATTTTTAATTTCAGTGGTCACTTACGCCTTTTAGTGGAGAAAAATAATTAAACTAACAGTCTAGTTTTCGTAAACTTCTATTTCCTTCTTGCAAGTTGTTGTATATTGTTTAGGCATTTAAATATGATTGAGCATCTACTAATGTGTGGGGAGGTTGAGGGAAGATAGCTCTATAGTACAACCTATCCCAGTAACCTATTACAGATATAGTTTAGTGGAATAAGCTGTCCAACCGCTCATGATTATGAATAATTATGGAGTAATTATTCTTGTCTATTATTTTAGTATTTATTGTTGTTTTTCATTGTGCTATTAATTATTGAATTATAGTAGAAAAGAAGCAAACGTCTAAAAAGTGGTGCCGCCAATTTGGTTGAATGTAGCATAAACCGTATGGTATACTTAATTTATTTATTTAGACAATATATCGTTTTTTACGGAATTATCAGGCCTCCTCAGCCACTTCCCATAAAAATATTCGATCTCATAAGCATATTTTTATTACGATATCTTATTGATCGATTACCGACCGTTTCATCCGGGTAGGGTTATTTATAAGCGCTCTAATGGGCACTTGCCACCTAGTTTTAGTGCGGGCCTAGGCAGGCTGCAATCTAGAAATGAAAGTCTTCCAGTACCATGGGTGTTTTAATATTATGGTTGACTGGTGACAGCTCCACGTCCCTAAGCAATTACAGAGGATGAGGCCTAATTTAGGCCTTGGTGGACACGGACGGGGTGGTTAGGCAGCTAAGGCGTAAATATTAGGTATTTAAAAATTGTAATTAAACTGGTGCAAGAGACCTCAGTGCTAACTCGCTCGACGTCCAAGACTTGAGTGATGATGTAATATCATGATGTATCTTTCATCGATTGAATGGAAATAGTCTACTGCACGTAGACGCCCATTTTTCTCTTCTGAATGTAAACACCAAACTATAACTTGAATCCAAAGCGTAGCTGTTGTTTTGTAAGGATATTTAAATTGAAAGAAGAACATCCTCGAACGTCTAGAAAAGTAGTGATAGAAAGCTCAGTGAACTAAATTTATTCCTTTTTTTTTTTTATTTTTTTTTTTTTTTCANGATTATCTGCCAACGTTTCGGCTTACATTGTAAGCCATCTTCAGGGCTATCATGAAGATGAGAGAGGACGTCCTGTCCCTAAGTTCACATTTCCATGACTGGAAATTTTTTCTCAGACATGGTGTTCTTCTGTGGCTTAAGAATTCATGGCCAACTGATCTGATTCCTCCGTCATAGCTCTGACTAGGAGGAAAATGATGGAAGGGAAGGCGAACACTATTCTACCTTCTTATGCCACGTTTTAGAGATACTGAGACTGATAATGACTTGTCAGTAAATCTTGGTATTTCACAAGAGTGACACGCATCACTATAAATCTCAATTCCTTCTAATTATTGTCAACTATTCTGATTATTTATACTTTTTCTTAAATATGATATTCCATATATTCTATAATAAAGGACTGGCGTTGACTTCGGATTGTGACTGAGATAGAAATACAATCAATATCCTACTCAGAACTTATTATTTCAAACAATTATTCATGACTAAAAATAACTTCGGACTTTGATAACGGTTATTGCTATTCCTTTTCTACAAAGCTAAGGAAAAGCTTTTAAAAAAAAAAAGAACTTAATTGCTTTTAAAATAATCTGATTTGCTACACTTATATAAATAGCGTTATGATTCATATAGTGTTTTCCACTATAAATATGTCGTGACTTATCATTCTCTATAAATTACTAAATCCCCTCATGTTTAAGTGACTAGTTATAATTCTATACTCAAGACTTGACTATTTCTTTAGAACAAAGCTATTGTAATCGCATTTTAGGTGTGTCCTTTTTACTTGATTCTCTTAGAGAGTTAATATTAATTTATGTAAATGTAATTTTATCATGAAAGTATAATTTTTTATTTCTAGATAATGTTATTTTTATTAGCGCAATATCAGTACAGAGTATTAATACTGTGCCTATAAATCATCACACCCCTGCAAGAAACAAACTTCACTAAATGTAATTAACTAAAGTATAAAAGCCACAGATTTTAATTATTATTGCTTTAGAATGAACGATGTTGAGTTGCAATGCTTTTTTTTTTCGTCACATGTTTATATATGTATTTCATGTGAATGTGTGTGTTAATCTGTATAATATATATATATAGCGTACTTAATAGGATCCAAGGTCAGAAATCATCAGAGTACATAATTTTGCCAATTTAACCATATATTGGAAGAAAATATGGAAGTTAGTAAAATAGAAAAATTAATTCGATTGTAAGTCANGATGATTTTAGTTGGGGTTCGGTCAAGGTAGATCCAAAAAACACAAATTTAAAAAATGTATTTTTTAATAAAGGATTATCTGCCAACGTTTCTTTTTTATGACATGTCCTGTCTTATATGCTCAAAAATTCTTAAATAAATAAAGTTATTATTTACGCCATTTGTTGCCATATCAGTAATATACTTGGTTAAACAATAGTTGGCCGTGAGAACTGGCGTAGTGAAAAATAGTGTTTGCAGCAGTGCCAACATTAATCTACCTTGACAACTGAGAAGAATGTCCAAGTTTTATCTCGAAATTCTCGAGCGGAATTAATCTTGGTGCATGTTCCACCGTAAGAGAATAACATACAACACTTAAGTTTTAAGAAGTGTAGAATAATTTTTAAAGTTTGTAAAAGGTAAAGCATAATCCTTTGCTTACTTCATGAGAATATGTATTCTTGTTAGCTTAGTGATGTGTGTAAGAATATAAATCTTATTTAGTTTTTACCAGATTTCCTCTAGAAAAATGTAAAGTTCTCCTTACTGGACTAATAACTGCATTCTTCCATGCTGATTGTTATTGTAAATCGCACAGAATTTAATAAATAACTTTAAATTTAAATTTAAATTTAAAAGAGACATAAAGCATAGAACTCCCAGTGTAAAAGGTGAGGTCACTACTTCAGGCTTATAAATCATTGTATACATTTTTCGAAACGTTAACAATAATTAATATATTAAGATTTTAAATTTTGGTCCCTCTCTGAACCCGCCCTCTGAGACCTTTCACGGAATGCAACCATTAACGAAATCAATCAACTATAAATATTAATTTAGTTGTGGTTTATTATCCCACGTAAATTTTGAAAATTAATGAGATGGAATAGAATAAAAAATCTATCTGTCCCAGCCAGGACTCGAACCTGGATCTCCTGGTTTCCGGGCCGGTATGTTTCCATTACACCACCGAGACCTGAACTGATCCCTTGAGCTACCCTTGCGCCCCTTATTAATGTTTAGTTATCTTATATTGTACGACACTTGTGTTCGCCATGGTTTTCCTCCCCCTGGAAGAAATAAGGAGTCTCCAAGCAGAAATGAGCCTGCCAGTCTGGCACCTGAGCAGCGGGTGAATGGCAGAACGGTAGGAACGTAAACCTATTAGAGGATTTTACTGTTGCAAGGGGAGACGCTGTGGAAGCACTTCCTATACGGAATTTATAGTTCCTCCATCCCAGGGTGGAGTATACAACCTCTTTATGTATTATGTATGTGCTGCGAACTCTCCCCCAACTGTTATTATATTGGTCGCTCCATCCCCCTATCGGTGACGAGAACAATGATAAACTTGAGCAGACATAAGTGCGGCTTGTTCACCCAGGATGCTTCGCACCTTGTTATTACCAGCAAAGCATTCCCTCTGTAGACCAATAAATCCCCTGCCTACTCCGGTTAGCCCCGACCTTCGTGCGCATGGGTATTGTAAGGTGGTCCTTTCCTACTGGTCTGTTGTAACCACATGTGAAGCTTAGCAAGAGAGAGATGATCAAGAGTCCTGCTATTTACCTCTATAAGATAATAATGTTTGTAAAAATCCAAATCCCTTTTTTACTATTGTTATGACGCAGCATAACGTTAAACACGTAAAAAGTGTATGTAAACTGTAACTTCCTCATATATTATTGTGGAGAAACTGTTTGCAGCCAGTCTAAAAAATTAGGAATACTTATCATGTTCTATAAAATTTTTTACAATTACGCAATTTAAATACAAAATTAAGAATGTGACCATACATTGTAGTGACATTCTTAGAAATGTTATCTTTTACTTCTCATTTCTTCACCATTTAGGGCCATTTTAGTAATTTATTCTTCTTTATACCTATTTTTAATAAAAAGAGAAACATAATAAATATGATTATTAGATATTTTTTTGTATATACAGCCTTCTTCAGGGCCATCATGATCACGAGTTTCTAGGTTCACATTTTCGTGGTAACCCTCTGGTCTTCATGATAGCCCTGAAGATGGCTTACAATGTAAGTAATGTATTGAAAGAAAAAAAAAACCTCTCCTTTTGTACATAATAAATATGCTTAGTTCACGCAGGACTTTTAAAAAAATAACAGATTTTTAAATCTTTGATGTTTATAAATTTAGAAGTATTTAATGCAAAGTGCATAGCTTTTGTTAAAGAGCTGGCTTACTTGATTTCATTCTGTGACTTGAGGAGTAAGTACAGATAAGACTGATTGTTGTAAGACTATTGTTAGTGTATTTTCCCCTTAAGCGGAGGATGACGAAGTGCGTATCCTCATACGTCTGTTTGAGTTATTTTTCCCCTCGGAGTAACAATGTGGGTCGGAGCGGGAAGAAAGCGCATAACTCCCGCCTGCCCCATTGTCCTCCTGACGGGGCGCAAGCTGTTAGCAAGTGTCGAGCCTGCAGGCCGGAGAGGACGTCGCTGTCTTGGGGCAATCCTCTGGAATCTGAAGAGCCGAGGACGGCCTGCGGTGGGGAGCTATCGGGATAACGGAAAGCACGAAGCAGAGGCCCTGCTAAGGATGAATTGCTCGCAAGGAAATATGACTGGGCTTTGTTGGAGCCCTGGCCCAAGTCACGTATTCCCAATATAACAAACCACTCAATGCTCCGGTCGAGAATATCTACTCAGTAACTATGATTTACTCGAAGGGGAGTCACCTCTTTCGATCTCTTTGAATTTTAACACTCGAGCTGAGTTTCGATTTTTTTTTCTCGAGCATAAGTCTAAACATAGCCTGTATATATTAACAGGTCTTTTCATTCTTAATAACTTTGCATGCATTCTGTGAAACACTTATTTTCTCCGGTCTTCTATAATTACCAAGGGATATTAATACCTGAAAATATACCTCTTAGACAAAGCATTTACAGCTTGTTTATTATAACCTTGCTGGAGAATATAATTAAATCTAAATAAGTAATTCTCTCGAATTATACGAATAATATATCGTTTTTTACGGAATTATCAGGCCTCCTCAGCCACTTATTCAATTGAATCAAAAATAAAAATAAAAAATTTCTAGCACAGTATAATGATTATTAGTAATAATAACTCATATCCTAATTTTTGATAATTCATATCCTAAAATGCTAGAAAATATAATACGCTTGCTAATGAAATGCGGGCTTAAAGTATGTAATGCCTTGTATAAGCTAACTTTTATTTATGAGGAAGAAGAAAGATTAAAGTAATGTTGAAGTGATGACGACGGAGTCTGGGCAGCGCTGGAGTTGTGTTGTAGAATTGGGGGCTGGCTGGGGAATGTGGATTGAAGACTATTTGACTGATGAGTCATATCAATCACCAGCAGATTATTTGGAGTCTCTACCAGCGGAATCAATCATCCACAAGGGGTCAATTAAAGATTCTTCCCTCTCCCGTGAAGCCCATCGTAAAATAAAAAGTATCAACTATGAATACTAATATTTAAGGGTGCAGATTGCTCAGTAAAAGCATAAGTTAATGTCAGAGCATTCTGTTTTTATTCTCTTTGTTATTAAAATATTTTATACACTTTTTTTTATTTTTGAAAAAAGTCCCTCTCATTATGTAATTTTGCTTTAGGTGATGTGGATTTAAAATAGTGATTTAATCCCAATAAGTTGAGTTAGTTTTAAGTAAAAGAATTTTTATAATTGAAATAAAAAATCCGTTAAAGATTAACAAATTTTTCTTCTACTGACCGGGTCTTCCTTATCACCTAAAAGTACATTGAAAATATTAAATGTTGTTTTGTGTAGTTTTTCGCTTGCATGTAATTCATTATAATTTCTTCTAACATGATTAATATACATTATTTCAAGTTCTACTAAAGTTAATCCTCGAATGAGCTGAATATTTATTTGAATTACATATTATTGTCTTCGTTTTTAAAGATTCGAAAACTTGAAGGTTTTTGTAAATTCAATATATCATAAGTATTATGAACAATAATCGCCATACATATTGTCCTTTGGGTGTATGTATAGAAAAATCATTTGCTATTTTAGAAAATTTCTATGTTTGTATTACTAGTTCTGTTGCTCCCCTTGGAAAAAGAAAAAAAAAAAAGAAAAGGTTATAAATAAATTCGAATTTGCATAGTAGGCACCAGGAAATGTGGGTCTCAACTTTCTATATTTATACCCGTTTATAGAGTTTGTTGACCGTAGATATTATTCTAAGATGACTTTAGTTGGGGTTCGGTCGTGGAAATGTGAACTTAGGGACAGGACGTCCTCTCTCATCTTCATGATAACCCTGAAGATGGCTTACAATGTAAGCCGAAACGTTGGCAGATAATCCTTCATTAAAAAAATACATTTTTTAANCATAGGTATTGAATCAGAAGCCATTTAAGGAAAAATTTTGATATTTGATTTTGTTAAGAACCCCTAGTGGGGCTTTTATAACTATACAAAATTGAACATGTTACTGGTGACTGAATATTATTAGTGAAAGACCGGTGACTTATTGATATTAAAGTACTTGAATGAATAAATGAATATTAATTTACTTGTGGTATATTATCCCACGTAAATTTTAAACAATTGATGCGAGGGAATAGAATAACAAATCTATCTGTCCCAGCCAGGACTCGAACCTAGATCTCCTGCTTTCCGGGCACTAATGCTAACCATTACAACACCGGTCCCGCATGCATAAATGGTTAGCAATCGTGATCGGAAAGCAGGAGATCCAGGTTCGAGTCCTGGCTGGGCCAGATATATTTTTTATTCTAGTCCCTCGCATTAATTGTTTTGAATGAATTAATGATCCACTTACTTTGTTGCATAAAGCCAATTTTGGATCTGTAATATTTTTGTTACTTCTAGTTATACAGAAATATGACTGTTAAAATAAGTCATATAGACTATTTAAAGGGGTTTATTAAGACATTACCTCATTAACGATCAACCATTTTATTTTTTTTAAAAATTAAAATTGATATTGTATTTATTTGTTTTTGCTGCCTCTTAGTTTATGTAACTTTTTTTTACCTGCTGACTCTGAATTTACCAAGAACTTCCGCACCGGATAGGCGAAAATTTTGGTTAATCGAATGAAATTTGTTTTTTTTTAATTTATTTATCCAATAAGCTTTTATATGCTTTATTTTTGGCCTTATTAAATCAGATCTTCAAATTCTTTAATGAGCTTCCCTGTTGTATGTGATGGTTTTTGAGTTTTGAAAAAAAAAAAAAATGTACCCATTCCGTTTCAAGATTTCTATCAAAGAGGTTAGTAGTAGTTTGTCGAAGCCCAGCACTAGAAATCGCTGCAATAACTCAGATAAGCTAGCTATTAACTGTCTCAAGAGGCGAATGAAGGAACATGCAGTCCACTTACTGCCGTTTTCCAATCCAATACCAACTTTCTTACCGTTTAAAATATTCCCAAGATTATTGTTTGTAATTTTTTTTTCTTCTAAAAATTGTAAAATTATATAAATCCTTTGAAATATAAATTTTTATTATTATACATTTGAATTATGAAATTTTGGATATCTATTTGGATAGAAATAATAGGATTTTAGTTTAAAACTATATGGGATATATTAAATAAAAAAATTATTATGTGTAGAAGTTTAGCAGATTTCCACAAATAAAATCAAACAATTCACGTTTGATGCTTAGAAAAATCAAACCTATAGAGAAAAAAAAATCGTACCTCACCGATGATGTATCATGTATGATCATATCATGTATGATGTAGAAAATGAGTTAAAAATAAGGCCCGTTAATATTAGGACTACGTTTGTGTACTCTCGAACACTCTAGGACCCAGATTTTAGCAAATTTCCCTCAAGAAAATCAGGGTAAATCACTGAATGGTTATATGAATAGCCTTCACCGATAAGGGAAGATAAACTGTATAATATCTTTAAAAACATTCTGACAAATCTATCCTTTACATTATATCATTATTTAATAAAGGTTTTAAGGTGTCATGTAAATGAATTGGGGGGTTTTATAAAGATATTTCGGGGCAAAAGAGGTTTCCTGTTTTTTATCTTGTCAGCTGACAGCTTGTTTTCCAGTTGTTCAACTCGAGTGGGCGGCTGAATTTCAGAATCAAATTTCAGAATCAGTTGTAAATTAAATTGTCCTGTCCAGGTGCAAAATGAGAATAATCAGACAGATGAATATTTAATTAAAAAGAGGCGGGTGGTGGGGAGTCTGGATTCTATCCAATATACCGTTCTGAATGAATCCTCTCATATGCGCTGTTTTCGTGTAGAACCCAATCTTTTTTTAACTCAAAGTACTGGGAAAATGCCCCGTTATAATGATATGTTTTATTAAATATATATATTTATAATTTCTTCTNGGTAACAATAGTAGAGGGGGAGGGGGTGCTAAGTCAAGCGCTGCGGGTTCGAGTCCCGTCCTAGACAAACTTTTAATAATAAACTGGTCGTCTGTAACCCTTATCAGTGTATCAGCCATAATTTATCTTTATCTTGTAATATTACAGAAACTACTTTCCTAAAAATACAAATAAATTACAAATTAAACAATTAAACTTTTGATTAATTCTATTGTTTTATTTTACATCTGAAAAGAAAAGGAAGACAGAAATAAATTATTGTGATTTAGATAATATATTATTTACTGATTTTATTGAATAAATTATGTGAAATTTGGTTTTAATTATTCTTCCGGCATCTAAAATTGTGCCTCTATAGGCAAAATATTTAAACATACATATACAGCTTTCTGTCCTTAGCTAATGACTATCACATTTAATCAAACTGACAAAGTGTATTATTATTAACATCGAAATTGAAAAATAAAAGGGAAAAATTTAATTTAATTTATTTTAAAACAAAACCATTTCAAGGACATTATTTTCTTTTACTGATTTCTTCGATCCTTCCTACTAGGCATTAAAATTTATAAAGTCTTGATAAGAACTATCTCGAAGGAATTAGCCTTTTCTGTCTAAAGTTTACATTAGCAAAATAAAGAACCAATAGCAAAGAACCTATAATTAAAAAAATAAATCATTTCTGAATATTTATCAGAAAATTTGCAGCAGATTAACATTACTTTCATTTCATTCATTCATTTCAATTTGAGTTTAATATGCATATATATATATATATATATATATATATATAATTATTGAATATATTTTCATATAATTTGTTGTTAACGTCGGTTTAAACTTAAGTCATGTAACATGATTTTGGTGAAATTTAATCATTCTTGAAAAAGCAAAAATATATTCCTTGTTCATTACAATAGTTACTTTTCTGCCTTATATAAGAATAGTTTATTGATAGCAACATGCCTGTGCGGTTTCTGCACTACGAGTGTGTAAAGCCAGATTATGGTTATACGGGTTGAATTTAGCCTCAACTCATCTTTATAACCCATAAACATACTTTATGGATATATTGACAAAATAGGAGAGAGGCAATGAAAACCACATCGCTTGAAAATACTAAAACGTTATGGGCGTAATTTTACTCGTCAAGTTTCCTAACTTGCATATACTCTCATGTCATCTGTATACAGTGAAATTCAGCCTCATATGTTACCTTTATATATTCACTAATAGCTATTAGATTACTTGCTGTCTCATTCTTGCTGATATATTTCGCACTGCTTTAATACAATATGTTTATATTTATTTTGGAAATCACCTGGAGATATTACGTAGACTTTAACTCCTAACTTTTTTTTTTTATAGCTACATACATACAATGTTGATACAAAGTGTAATAAATAAGATTGAATGTTGAATAATATTATAAGCAACGCGACTGGAGGCGTAGGTTCACTTCAGAGGTTATAATTTTGGATAGAGTAGGGGTTACCTGTAGCTGAATATATTCGGTGTACGTCTGATTGGTTCAGTGAAATACGCAAGGTGGAAAAGCATTGCCAACTAAAACACAAAGTGAAAAGAACACTGGTGATATTCTGTAAGTCTCTGAGAGTATTCGGCCGCGCAGAGTCTAGTGCCGCATTGACAATACTATACTGGAGGTGTGATACTGTTTTGATTTCGGATCTTAAAGTCCGGATCAAAACATACAAATAGATTTATACAGTTATGGGCTCTTGATTTCCATCTTATTGATGCAAGTGCATGGGAGATATTTAGGCTGTTCGAAAGGGATGTTCCAAGCGGAAAGTTAAAGGCGTCGACTGGGATTATCAATGAGGTTTACACACATGAAGGAGGAGGGTGTGGAAGAGTGGAGGGTGAGTTATTGACAGTCGGCTGACGGGGCGTGAGGATGGTATATCACAAGGGAGGCGGTTGGCACCGGAGTGTGTGATACTCAGAGTCGCGCCCTCCCCTCTCAGCGACACGTCGGGGGGGTCTTCTCTCGTACAAAGCATAACGGAGGCATTCCAGAGCTCCATGGATGTCAGCGAACATCCTCTTCGTATCTCAATAGGAATACAGTTACGCGCCGCGAGATAGT
Organism: Oncopeltus fasciatus; assembly: GCA_000696205.2. Taxonomy (NCBI): domain Eukaryota; kingdom Metazoa; phylum Arthropoda; class Insecta; order Hemiptera; family Lygaeidae; genus Oncopeltus; species Oncopeltus fasciatus. The sequence goes on from KZ809700.1 coordinate 101,913, forward strand.
CAGAGGCGCTATCCCTTACATTATACCTACGTATGCTACAAAAGGAGAGTTTGTTGACCGTAGATATTATTCTAAGATGATTTTAGTTGGGGTTCGGTCAAGGTAGATCCAAAAAACACAAATTTGAAAAATGTATTTTTTAATAAAGGATTATCTGCCAACGTTTCGGCTTACATAGTAAGCCGTCTTCAGGGCTATCATGAAGATGAGAGAGGACGTCCTGTCCCTAAGTTCACATTTCCATGACTGAGTACGTATGCTACATCTCGAAAGGGCATTGCCATGAGTGGTTAGTACAATACAATTATATAATGTGGCAAACACAAGTGCATCTTTGGTTTGATATAGAATTGATGACTTTAGTAACATGAAGGACACCTTAAAGATAATAAGCGTAAATTACTGATTAGATCTTAAAAAGCGGAGAAGAATGATCGGGAGAAAGAGTGGGGTAAGCGCTCAACCTTCACAGTTACATTCTTAAATATCTACCTAAGTGTTGGCTTTTCGAAAACATCTTATGAAATATAAATGTTAAAAAAATGAATTTTACATCTATAAAGATCAATAAACTTTACTGTAACACTAACTAAAGCGGATATATTCTGTTTTGATCCTACTCTAATTTGATCCCTTTCATCCGATTTTAGCAAAAAATGTATATAATTAAGATAGAAATTATGAATCTATGTATATATATGTGTGTGTTTGCAAAATTTTCTCAACTATATTTTTAGCCTCTAAAATTTTTGTGAAAATCTGTTAAAATTTTTTACTGCTGTGAACAGGAAGGTTGGCTTTCTTACAAAAAAATCTGCTCCAGCTAGATAGATGGGTGTCAAAGAAGATAGCCGCACTCCAGAGCTAATAAATATCCTAATTCCTTTTTTTTTTTTTTAATGTTCATTATATGACTTAAATTTATAAATAAAATCGTTCGATGTTGTTGCTTAAAATTTCCACTCGGAAGAATGAACTCGAAAGAGAATAATTCACTTCGCCACGGTGAATGTGCTGTCAAGGGTTTTCATCTTTCCCTTGTCTTCATCCATCTAATTTACTTTACGCCTAGAAATTACTTCTCTTACTCTAATTGTAGTGTGTTAATTACGTCAGAAATGAGTAGCCTAGATTTCAGCACACGTATTTACTTGAGGCATTTCAAGAGAATGAGATTAGATTCTTTAGTAGGTGCATGGGATGCGAAGTACTACACCCTTATTTTAACAATTAAGAAGGGGGTTTATTTAAAAAATCAAAACTCATTATTTATGCTCTCTTTGAGGACTTATAGTTTGCACTAATTAATAATAATTCTGTTTTCAATTTTACATTTTTAATAGACTTTTAATTCTCATACCTTATATTGTCCGTCTTCATTGGTTTCTACCTAGAAACCAATGAAGACGGAGAATATAAGGTATGAGAGTTCTATATTCATTGGTGGTAGAAATAATAATAACCCTTTAGATTATTTACCAGACTTTTAATTGTTATTTATCATATTTTCTAATAAATAATGGTTTTAAAAGGACTAAACAAACATTTCAATTTTAAAAAATGAACTAGAAGTACAATTAGTAACATTGCAATTAAGGAAAAGATTGTCCGAATCTCCCAGAGCGGGATCCAACTAGATTTACTTTACTGATTTATTTAATTAGACTAGAATTACTTTCTAAGCATTTATTATACCAAATAGCTGCCAATTTTTGTGGCATTACCATATTTTCATTTCTACAATATGGGGAGATGAAAGTGAAACGGTATGGAGGGCAGATCCCAGATCGTATTATTGAAATTTTCTTTCGTTTCTTTATACAAAGCCCTCCCATAAAGTTTTATGACCTCCTGGCCTTTTTATAGTTATAACGCGTGACCCATTTATATTGGCACTCATTACTTGCGTGGTACTAATTACATGAAGTAACCACACTGATTTTAAAGAGGTAGCCTTGTACAGGGCTAGTGCTTTGCGTTGGGTCTTTAACGAGTATCTTAGTCATAAAGGCATTTTAATTCCTAAAGTTGTTATATCGTATTTAGTAGAGTATATTTTGCTTTAGGATCAAATTTTAGTGATAAAAAATAAAACATTTATACAAACTCCTTAAATAGAAGTTAGGCTTCGTTTTGTCTTTTGCTTTCTGGACTTTTCATCCATCTGAGATTGTGACGTCGCTGTGGGTCTCCCCATTAGATGACGTTGAATATTTTCTACCGATTCGATGATAATTATCGGCCGAAGGATTGATTGCTATGTGAAATCGGGGTTCCGCCTTTAGAAGTGAAATGAATGCACTTGGCAAACAGTAGATTTATTGGTTTGAGTCACCGTTTGGGCTTCGTAAGCCACCCAGAGAGGTATAATTACTAGAGATAAAATAGGTTATAGTTGAACTATGAAATACACATAAAAGTAATAGAGAAGTACTGCGATAAAATAATACTTATAAGGAAAAGGCAAAGGAAAAAATAACGTTTGTAATTACAATAAATGACTAGTTATCAGTGATTTTGAAGTAAAATTCTTATAATACCTATTTAATAACAACTTGGCAATTTGTATAATATAAACAGCTACTACAGTGTAGGAGAACATTTTTAAAAATTTTTGATTGGTACTCTGATAGTGTAAGTATGGCCATTGAATAACATCGAGTATCTAAATTCTAACGAATCTACATTAGTTATAAAATTTAATAAGGTTAAGGCAATTTAAAATATAAACGTAAATGCAATAAGTTGCTAATTCAAGCCAATGCCTCTATGTAACTGGACGTGCCGAATGAGTTCATACTAGTTTGTTGACATGAGTTACTGTCTGGAACGGTGACATCAAAGGCTTGACAGAAAACCTCAGTGAGGTGGCAGGTGAAGTTAAGCCTTTAGTAGCCTTTAATGTCCTGTCGAACATCCTTTGAAGCTAATTTCGTGCAGTTATATGCGTCCTCTTCAGCGACTAATTTAAAGTATTATTTAGAATTAGCAAGGAGAAAGAGAGAGAGCTTAGAAAAAACGTTATCCTGAATTGTAAAAAAAACCCTTACAAAAATACCATTTAATTGAGTAAAATCTATTGCTGACTGATTGCGAACTAATGGGACTTTCTGCTCACCCCACATGTTTTCTGATATAAGTGGAGAAGGCCTTGTGCGTTTACATGACGGAGATATAGAAGAAATGGTCTGTCATGACACACGGGAGAAAACGACTCGTACCTTACAACGAGGCGTAGTTAAGGTTATTGTGATTTCGGACTTAACTTCTAAGTAGGAGTAACAATACCCTTTGAAACCCAGTTCAAGTTTTCACAAGACCTAGTTCAGACTTAGTTGAAGCCCACCAAGCACTGATTAGTGATTTCCTATGTCAGTTATTTTAATTAAAAATAGTTATAAATAAGAGTAAATTACCACATGGATCGTAAAAGCCGCAACAGGCAATGATATGAGTGTTTGTCTCCGATCTATATTCCTAGATATATCCTTATACTTTTCTTAGTATGTGCTTTTCTTAAAAATACTATACACACAATCCTATGTGTGTGTTCTAACAATAACAATAACGAAGATATGTGGAAATGTTGTTAAGATTATATAATTTGTAATTAAATAAATAACGATTTTAGTTGTGGATTGTAGCCATTAGTTTTTATTTTTAGGGAGGAAAAAATATTGATATAGAACACAAAAAATTCGAAATCTCTTATTCTAAAATTCATCTCCTGTTATATTTACGAATATAGTTACGGAAATTATAGAGCGAGGTTTAGTGAGCAACGCTCGTTGCTTTCTCAGCCAAAAATAACATAATTATTCATTTACTCTTATTTATGTCCATCTTAATGAAATCTGCTAGTTCACGAAGGCCCTACGTGATGGAAGGAATCAACTGAACACAACTATTTATTCCTCATACGCCAAAATAAGTTTGGTATTATTATATTCTTAGAAGCCAACTCTTCGGCTTACAATGTATTATTTTTAAATGGTGAGTTTTTTTACCATAGATATTATTATTAGATGTTTTTTGTTGGGATTCGGTTCATCATAGATTTTAAAAATAGAAATTTTAAAAATGTGTATTTTAAAGTGTGTATATTTTAAATTTGTATTTTTTTAAATCTACCTTGACCGAACCCCCAAACAAAAACGTCTAATAATGTATTTTTAATTTTGATCATACATAGTATTTATGATATGCAGTATTTTGGTCTATGATTATGTTTTAACAATGTTATTAAAATGTCATTGCAAAGTAATAAAATATTGTCATACCTTCCATTGTCCGTCTTCATTGGTTTCTGCAAACCATCTGTTGGCGAGCGCTTTCGGACATTGTCCATCTTCTGGCCGAATACATGCGTTCACTGTCACTGTCTGTATTCAACTCTCTGTTGAGGGCCTCTCTATTAGGCCCGCTCTGTACGGGTCTGGTCCCCTCATTACGTTCTTCCTTACAAATCCTTAATAGATATTTTAAGAGCCCTTTAGAGAGTATTGTCGTTCAATAAATGGTCAAATCCTAAGACATGTTAAAAAAGAAAATTTGTATAAAGCCCTAAGAGAGTACCTTGCTGCAAGTTCTCTTTGGGTCCAAAAAAATTACAGTTAGAACATATTTTTTTAATTTTAATTGGATATGTCTTGTTCTGCACATTTTTTTTTTCTTGGTTCTACAAACCAAACACAAGAAATAAACTAAAAGGTTATTTCCACCACCAATGAATATAGAACTGTCATACCTTCCATTGTCCGTCTTCATTGGTTTCTGCAAACCATCTGTTGGCGAGCGCTTTCGGACATTGTCCATCTTNAAAGATTCCATAAAAATAAAGCATTGTACTATAATTAATGTTTCATCATAAATATACTTACTACTATAATATGTTTAAGTATTATAATTACAGAAATATTTTAGTTTTTCATTTTAACTTTTCAGGCTGGAAAAAGACATTTGAAGATTATTACATATCTCAAACAAGGGCTATTTTAAATAATATGGTCACAAAGCTAATGGAAGACGAAAGGCGTAGATTTATTTGGGCTGAGATTTCATTTTTTTCTCTTTGGTACTCTGAAATATCGGAGTCTACTAAAGAAAAACTAAAAATGTAATTAAATCATTGTACTTTGTTTAGAACTTTTAATTGCAAAATACATATTTAAAACGTGTGTGTGTGTGAGTGTGTACATTTTAAAGAACATACCACATTTTTGTTTAGATTACTTATATCTGATAAATAATATTAGTTACATAATAGTTTTATTGATTTTATGATTAGTAATCATAACAAAATTGTATAAAAAAAAAACTGGTTTTGTGTATTTTCAACTCTGGAGAGTAGAAAATATAATCTTGAAATATTGGCCTAGACTTAATTATTGTATAAAATTATTCGTGCAAAATATATTTTCTCCTCATCAGGGCTGAAAATATACACAAACTATTTTTACAATTTGGCTATGATTACAATTTCTAAAATCAATAAAACTATAATGTAGGGTTTACTATTTATAACTAATTAAATTTTTTTAGTGCTATTATTTTGAAATTTCAAATTTTAGGTCTAGAAAAAAAAGTTATAAAGATATTCATTTTAAATATTCATAAATTTGTGTAATAAATTAATTTATTTGGGGAGGAGGATGGTTTATCATGAGAAACCCGAAAATATGTAAACTACTATAAAATCTAAAAGGTTATTTCCACCACCAATGAATATAGTTATCATATATCATACTATCATAGCCATCAGAAGATGGTTTGCAGAAACCAATGAAGACGGATAATAGAAGGTATGATAGTACTTTAAAATCCTTTAAATTGGCTAAAGAAATCTATTTGGCAAGTTAAAATAAATTAATATATTAAATGGTACAGTTTTAATTTATTTACACTGAAAGACACACTGGAGTGTGCAGTACATATTTAACTTGTACATAATATAAATCAGTAAAGAAAACCTGAATGGATCTAGACCGAAAGTCCACAGAGTCCTAATCATCGGTGTAGGTCTGACTGGAGAAGGACCATTATTTTCCGTGGATCTCCTGGCAATGAGCCACCGCTATTCAGACTAAATGCCTCGTTGTGACGGGCTCTCTATGGAGAACAAATATTTTTAGTTGTTTATGGAGAAGGCGCGGAGCCGAGGGTGTTTGTTGGATTGCCTAGGCCCAAGGCGATGTTTCCTTAGATAATTATTTAGACCCGCTCCGATCTGAAGAGTGGTAAATGTTGGCGCCCCACTTTCTTAGTTTCTATCTGTCAAACATATCGGAATCCTACATCAAAGTTCCGGAAAATGAAATCACTCCCTCTCTCCACTTTCTTAAGAAGTTTAGTTCAAAGGGAACTCTGTGTGAACCCTTAAAGAGATTCCGTATTCTTATATGGTAAAATGTGAATTACTAATTGAGTTATTGCGAAATATATCAATTTAATTATTGATTTTATGTATACATAAGAAAAGGAGTAAGAATAAACCAAGCGAACACCAAAAAAAAAAAAATTATACAGAGTAGTTTCTAAATTTTCATCATAGAGAAGAACTCTCTGACGAAGGGCGACTAGCCTCCTCGAAATATTAACTATACTTTGTGTAATTATACTTGCTTTACTTTATTACTCCTATTCTTATTATAT
>KZ809703.1:2187-19411 GCA_000696205.2 Oncopeltus fasciatus
GGGTGTTTGGACATAGTTTTCTCATTTATTGGGACTTTTAAATGTTATTCCTTTGTCTATGGATGTGAAAAATAGATCTTTTCCTTTAACTACTCTTTAACCTACCTTTGCTAGAATTTGGAGGCTCATGCTTTCAGATGGGTGAAATAACTAGGTGAACTCCACTATCAGAGAGCTTTTTGTTAAATGCTCGTTGAGCTCTTTGGGTATCAATGCCCTATACTCAGTACTTTAAGCTGGTCGATGGCTAGCCGTGAGTTTTGAAGATGATGCAGTGATATTAAAAGTGCTCCGCGAGCCTTTAATAACAGTTTAACTATTAAAATTTAAATTTATTTAACATCCGATATTATAGACATTTAAAATAAATGAGTGAGTATGGCAAAGATAGAAATGTGCCATAAGGGATTTTTTTTAAATTGTACTCTGTTCCTGTATGAAGGACATTTAATCATTGTGCGTGTTAAAAAAAGAAAAAAATACAAACAGACCTTATTTTTAGCTCATTGTAAGAAAAACGAAAGTGAGGAACTCTTTAAAAGTTATTGTTTTTCTTTTCCTCAAGTAAAATCTGACCAAAATAAAAAATCATGTTCTTGTCAATTAATAAGAAAAAAAAATTTAAATGAATATATCTCTATGTATTACAATCTGTTAGTTAACATCTTGTAATTTGATGAGAGATATGTACAATAAAAAATATAAAAAAAATTAAAAATAACAATAAAATAAAAAATGATCATGACTGTGCAGAGAGAATGGGCCCATCGACCTCACTCCCAATAAGTTTAGGCATTAAGCCACAGGAGGTCCCGAGGCCATTTCCGGTGTAGTCGCCGGGAAGTATTGTAAGGTTTGGAGTCCGATGACAGGGATTGGGTATAGATATAGAATATAGATTAGGATCAAACTGGAGTTTACTATGGAAGAGCTTGGAGATAAGATCTTGGACGAAAGGAATATTAAAGTTGTTCTAAAGGGTAGTGTTGGACACATAATATGGAGCGAAATTATTTTGAGCATTTTGGACTGAAAGGATTGTATTCGTTGGATATTGACAGGCTTAGCGGCACCCCACAGTTCTGCACCGTAGGTCCAGATTGGTCGTATTATGGTCTTGTAGGTGGTCAGTTTATTTTCCAATGTGAGGTGTGGTCGCCTATTTATAAGACTGTATAAGAGTCCGTGGCATCTGTTGAGTTCTTGTCGTTTGATTTTAGTATGTTCATTCCAGTTGAGTCGTGAGTCAAGGTGGAACCCTAGGTTACNCTTCGAGTGTTGAGTGGACCCCCCCCCCTTTTTTTAAGCACTAAATTGAATATAGAAAACAAATTCGGTATATCATCTTATCATAACAAACTATAGAAGGAATTTATTTTTCGTTTAAATTGTGTGGGAAAAGAGGGGAGGGGGTGTTTGGACATAGTTTTCTCATTTATTGGGACTTTTAAATGTTATTCCTTTGTCTATGGATGTGAAAAATAGATCTTTTCCTTTAACTACTCTTTAACCTACCTTTGCTAGAATTTGGAGGCTCATGCTTTCAGATGGGTGAAATAACTAGGTGAACTCCACTATCAGAGAGCTTTTTGTTAAATGCTCGTTGAGCTCTTTGGGTATCAATGCCCTATACTCAGTACTTTAAGCTGGTCGATGGCTAGCCGTGAGTTCTGAAGATGATGCAGTGATATTAAAAGTGCTCCGCGAGCCTTTAATAACAGTTTAACTATTAAAATTTAAATTTATTTAACATCCGATATTATAGACATTTAAAATAAATGAGTGAGTATGGCAAAGATAGAAATGTGCCATAAGGGATTTTTTAAAAATTGTACACTGTTCCTGTATGAAGGACATTTAATCATCAGTAAATGACAAATGGTTGTAGATCTATAGTATATAGATAAATTATATATTATATACATAAAATTATATAATATGAAATAATATTAAATGGTTCTGAGAGAAGAGGTCATTGCGTATGAATTCCGGCTCGTTATTCTCTTAGACTGAGACTACCACTCACAACACTCATACAAATTATAGCTGGTAAAGTTTATCTTGCGAAGAGAGACTTCCTCTTCTACGCAGGGAGGAAATGTTAAATTTAAATTCTTCACGTGACGCAAACAGGGAGACTGTTTAATCTGGCTTGTGTGTGAGAGGGGCTTGTACTAGGGGTGAGTTGGCGGAGGGGGTGGAAGTAAGAAATATGGAGTTGAGGGGAGGACGCCGCCGTTTGGGTCTGGAAATGTAGATAGCAGGCGGGCGGTGCAGCTGCCGGAGAAATATCTCACACTCCAGGAGGCGTTTCAGGGCAAATAGAGAAGAGTGCGGAAGGAGGTGGGAAATGCCAGGTCTGGCAAGAGTTTTCCTGAAGGGCGCACCCCCCATTCGTCGGAGTGACTCGTACGCTCGCACGACCTCACCCCTAAGAGCCCTAGGGTTGAAAAACGCCCGCACCTGGAACACTTGTCTGTGGTCCTTCGGGAAACCTCTGTGATTACTATTGCTTTGCTCTTAAAGAGATTTGTAGAAAATTTAAATATCTTTCACGCAGGAACTGTATAACCTTAGCAGATATGCCATGCTTTATTAAAGATAGACAAACATGAGCAGATGACTATTCATCATACAAAGAAATGAGCGTGAAAGTTATGACCACTTAATGCTTTTTAAGGGCTGAAATGAATGAGGGAAGCCACTCACCCATCGTAGTTACATTAAAAACTTTTGACCTTAAGAATNTATATATATAAAATGTAATTAATGTATTATACAACCCCGATGTATACTAATATTTTCCTGACTATAATATAGATATTAAGCTGAGATTGTAAATATTATTCCAAGCATTCCCAGTATCCCCCACTCCTTTCAGAGTTAAGCTTCAACCAAATGACCCCCTCCTCCTTGAATTTCCCCGCTTCAAGTCGTCACTTCTCCTAGAGTTTGCCTATCCGTTGCAATTGTACCTCTGTAATAACTATAGTTAACCAGCATTCATGATTGTTTTGTAAATTCGGACGTAAAATAAAAATATATCTTTATAAAACCCCAACCAAGCCGAAAAAATATATATGTATATATATTTATATATATTTTCTAAGGTACGATTATAGCACCTTGTTATAGTATAAACATGATTAACTTGTTTATCCTAAGGAAAATTTACTAAAATAGCAGTAATATCACATGATTTTGGTTTATTAATTCCAAACTTTTCATCATTATTTTAATTATTTAAGGTTTTGAATTGATTATTGAGACAATAATTGAATAAAATATCGAAAAATCAAATTTAATGAAACTGTTAATAAAAACAATTAATTAGCACAGAATTATATTTTTTTTATAATAACAATATTTAGTTAATATGCAGCCAAGTATCTTTTCTTGTTTTGAGCAGAAAGAATGAATGGGTCTTTGATAGAAATAATAGATACTCTCACTTCCAGAATCAACACGATGTGAAATCAAGGTTTCGAATTGTGCTTTCTAATCTCACACATAATTTCTGAGTATGATGTTAAACAGGAGATGCTTTTTTCCTTATTTATGAAGAACAGTTAAAGCCAGACGATTGACGTAGGAGAAACACGAAAGGAAGCTAATTGGGCCGAAGGAGAAGACTCCAAGGAGAGCGAAGTGAGAGAGAGAGAGAGAGAGAGAGAGAGAGAGACAAGAGAGGAGGAAGAGAGCCGACAATTGGGACTGCGATAGGACTCAGACTCCGGAGTTAAGGAAGCCGTCTCCGCCAAGAGTAAGTCTGTCGCTCGTAAGGAGATATGGGGCCCATTGTGGTCGCTGATATCTCGAGTTGCCAGCCGCCACCCTTTCACAGGAGCCGAGAGCTCTTCATATTCAAACATCCATCACCTGAACACACATTCCTGGAGGGCAGCTCAGGGCTTCCAGCTCTCTTTCCAGGGCTCCCGCCAACCCATCCCCTTTACACATTAAGATTAATGAGTGGCGTACTTCACCATACAGTCTGCTTCCCCCAACAGTCCCTCCTTATGACAGCTGATTTTACCCCTCTCAAGGCGATAATCAGTCGTCTTCTCATATGTGGTTCGAAAAAGGGAAGGAAAACGAAAAATATAAAAATAAATGTTTGATAAAAGTTGTTTAGGTATGTCCCTGGCACTGTGTGTTTAGGAAGACTTTCCATGTTTCATTAAAAACGGACATAAATAGAAGTTGGTTTTCTTTCTTCTTAAAGATGCGAACGTTAGAGCAAATGTACATAATAATATGAAATTTTTAACGAATTTCTGGTTTCTCCAATGTAGGATCGGTGGTGATCCATTTAAATTTTGATAAAGTGAATAGCTTAACCTATAAATGTACGTTCCTCAAATTACTAAGAGGCAGAACAGAATATTTTGAAGAAAAGGGTTTGTCGATTCGGCTGTGGTAAGGAAATTTTTCATCATTCGGCAGGATTAGTAAGTTTCGAAAAAAAGTTGTATTGTGCAGAATTGTTAGAGATTCTTACTTCCGAATTTCAGACGTAAGATACAGTAGAAGCCAATATTCGATTGGTTAAGAAGTTCACCTTACAACCGAAATTTCTAAATTTCTAAAAGGAAATCAAAATCATGAGTTTCAACCTATAGTGAATCTTAACCAGTTAAAAAAAAAATTAAATAAATAAAAAATAAGTGAAATAAATTAGTAAAACTGAATTTCGGTATTTTTGGAAAACGGAAAGTCTTTCAATAAACCGCTTCGTGTCTGTGTCATTTTTTGGTTATATATATTCTATATTTTTTGACTATGTGGCACTTTAATTATCGATGTGCTCCTGATAATGCTCAGCCCGTAGATGGTTCAGGAATAATCCACTTGAAGATCTATAATTTTATTCAGGCCTGATAAAACCCTTCACTCGCTTCGTCTTCTAAACGCTCCAGTTAGCCCACACATTCCTCATATCAGCTAGAATATTTCCCAATTATTTGCACAGGTAACACTGCTTGCCTGCCTGGGTGAACACAGAAGACACCTGTTCCCACCCCCACAGAATAGTACCAGCTGCCGCCGTGAGATGTCGTTGTCGCGCGGCTCTAGTACCGCTGCTGCTCGCTGGAGCGCACCGCTCTTCACAAATCCTGGGGATGCCCATGAATATAAATGAGAATTTGTTCAAAACATATTTCTCAGTTGCGTGTTCCGAGTAGTCTTGATAAATAAACATATATTGAAAATTCTTATGTAGAATTAAACTCATGGGGAGTTCCAAGGTTATTTANTGGCTGGCGGCACGGGAGTAAGAGAGATTCTCCTGAACGTACCTTGCAGGAGCACTTGTGCAGGGCTGATGCTGGACTGGCGGTCCTCGCTGGGGCTGGGTCGGACGTCCTTGCTGGCGTTGATTAGAGGGCTCCCTCTGAGACTGGGCCGAGGGTCCTCGCTGTCGTTGAGTTAAGGGTCCTCGCTGGCCTTGGACCCTGGAAACTCGCTGGAGTTGGGCTGAAGGCTCACGCAGCGTTCGTTTTCTCAGCTTCTGATAAGCATCGCAGCCTTTATAGTTGGCTGGGTGACTCTTGGAGCAGAGAGCACATGTGGCTGGAGTGTCCCTGGTCTTCTGGCCAGACATTGAATTATGTCACGGCGAGGGTGAGGCCTTTTTACCACTACTTTTGTATAGTATAGGTCAGTGAGGTCATATATGGAGTTAATATTGAGTGTTCTCTCCAGATCTACAAAAAAAAAAAAAAAAAAAAAAAAAAAAGGAATTTAGTATTTCCCTCAGTTCCCGCCGGGTGCCAGACATTCAGGACACTTTTCGGTTTGAACCCGCGCTTCTGCTATTGTCTCAGTTGGAGTTGTGTGGTGAAGGTGTCGAATAACTATTGAAGTACTCGGTCTTCTTGTGTGGTATTCGGCTTTTTAATCTTTTAGTAATTAATGATAATACGAGTCAGAAGTGTTACAATTTTTTTTTGTGTCAGAATGTCTGCTTATGCATTTGTAATTTTCTCTGCCAACTATTCGGTCAATTTGTGTGCACATCAGTTTGAAATTCTGAATGTTTATGACAAAGATCGGAGGAGGCTTGGGAATTTTAGAAGCGGTCATTGTTTCCATTCTGTTTTGCTCCGTGGGGAGAGCGTTTAATGGGTTAGGCGTGAATAACGACGATTCTGTGAAGGCCGGGGTATTATTGTTCTGTGTTGTGTCATTGAGGCCAGCAAGATTTGTCGCCGACATAGTTGTAAATAGAAGTAAATGAAAAAAATTCAATTTACAAGCCGAAGAGAACAATGAGCTCTAGACTAGCCGGTTAGCCGGAGAGGAAGAGAATGGGAAGCAGTCACATATCCTGGTCAAATTCATAAATCTCTTCAATAAAAAAAAAAAAAATAATAAAAAAATTGTCATACTTTTATAGTACCTCAAGATAGAAAATTACTTTTTGCACATGTTATGTTCTATAAATTTTAAATTAACTTAATTAACAACGGAGGTAACAGGGTTATAGTTTTTGGCTAACTCTAAACCCCCCCCCCCATTTCCCTTATCCGATTTAAACAAAAAAATAATATTAAGTGGGTTTGCAATGTTTAATCTAAATACCGAATTTAGTTTCTATGTATATTTAAAAAAATGCCTGATATTTATTTATGTATCATTATTATTTATTTTTAAATCTTATGAATTATTGATTTGTTTGTATTAACTTGTATATATTATTAACAAAAACCATCACATTACAACGTGTACAAAATGTATAGACTGTAATTACTAAGTAGTAATATCACATGATTTTGGTTTATTAATTCCAAACTTTTCATCATTATTTTAATTATTTAAGGTTTTGAATTGATTATTGAGACAATAATTGAATAAAATATCGAAAAATCAAATTTAATGAAACTGTTAATAAAAACAATTAATTAGCACAGAATTATATTTTTTTAATAATAACAATATTTAGTNTTAGCTTCTCCTGATGTGATGAAAATTTTAAAAAGCCATTTTCTGGTACCAACGTAGTAAGAATTTTAAAAACCAGCATTGACTAGTCTTGTCGTGGCCCAAATAACCTTAAAAATATATATTAAGGCGCTTTTTAACATTATATTTACTGACTAGTTTTCTAAAATATTTCCTGAAAGCCGACTAAATCGCCCCATTTTAAAATTCCTGCTTTTCCGCGATGGCCGAAGAGTGAGGAGACGGAGTACATTCATATCAGACCGAATATAAAAGTCTTCCCACAGATTTAAATGAACTGCTCTTAAAGTCTGACCCTGTGAATCCTGTCTCACTCCTTAACATTCACGGCATAGCAAACTCTAATTAGAAATTTCGGAGGATGTAATTAAATTTTGTAATCCTTAGGGTCGAGAGAAATGCGAGAGATGAAAACAGATTCTCTCTTCTAAATAGGAACAGAAACAAATTATAAAAGAAAAAGTGGTCGTCAAATAACGGAAAATATATAATACGAATTTGTAATGCTAGAAATTATGAATATTTTAAAGTTATCTGTAAAACCATTTATAAACTAATTACCAAACGCCAGAATAGTACTCCAAATATTTACATCAGATAAGGGAGAGTGGAAAATGAGTATAAAACCAAATCTAAAGAATCCTAAATGTTATTATTAATATTAAAGTTATAAAAAATTGTATAATGCATAAATGTAACTGGTAACTGTTAACTAGTAACTGGTAATTGGTAACTGGTATGAAACATAATTCATAAAATGTAATTTTCTATCATTTTTAATTGAGGAGCATAAGGAAAATACTTAATTATGATCACCTTCTCTAACTTCAGGTTCCAGGTCATTCTACACGACTTCTACATCTGCCTCAGCGAAATAAATGTTATGTGTATTGTTGTTTATTATTAGAGTGACGGGACAGAAAAATTCTCTGAATGATAACTTTATATATCAGGCTGTGCTTCTATGCTATTTTATTAACTTAATTTATTAACACAATCGGATATTTTTCTTTTAGAAAAACTGTGTTGAATCAGTATTTATAATTTCTGTAGGAATCACCAGTTGAAATAATCATATTATAATCTGCCTGGATGAAAATACTTTTAAGAATCATCACATTTGAACTTAATGGAAGGTTTGTTGAGGTTCCCACGGAGGAAAGAGAATAAAAAATATTGTATTTGATTTGCCACTCTATTTTATATTTTGCTTTATCGCTTTTCTTTATTGCCGTGAAAAAGTGAAGAAGGCGGTTTTATAAAGTTCTATAAGAATTTTCATTTTTCTCAACCAATACAACATTCATATCAGAATAATTTATTGTATTCCATCTTTGATCACCCCTCATAGTTCATGCTCTATAAAATTGCAGTGACACGATTAGACTACAGCACAAATTCCCTATAGACACAGATGTTTAATATAGGGTAAACTTCATATATATAAACAGGTTATATGAATATTACTTATTGCAATTGAGACCAACTGTTTTGATCCCTAACTAAAAGGTTATATAAAGGTTTTTCCTCTTTCTTTATTTTTCTCAAAGTGTATCAGTAATATTGAAATGGCAATTTCTGATGCGAATAAATTGGATTATTTCTCCTGATGATAAGGATATACTTCTCTTGAGTCCCGCGACACATCAAACAATTTCATAAGCTGTAAAAAAAAAGAAGCTGTATGCTAATAAAGTGACAAAAACAAAATTTATGGAACCCCTAACGACATAGAATCTCTTCATTATTAGCAAGTATCGCCAAGATCTGGTCAAGCCCTCACTTTTGACTCTTAGTTACCTATTATTTTCCTAGTTTATATAAACTTTATTATATGGAAGGTTCCAAATTTAAAGGGCGATAATACGAGAATAAAATTGAAATCGAAATCAATACTATTGATCACTGCTATATTAACGCATTTCTTAACAAACGTACGAGGAGAAAAGAAAATTCTATTTTTGTGAAACGAGATGATAATAAATTTTCCGTATTTATGAAATGAGTCTCTTATAAAATATTTTATTTGGTTGCGGTTTTTTATCCCACGTAAATTTTAAACAATTAATGAGAGGGAATAGAATAAAAAGTGTAGAGAGAATTTAATGAGATATCCAGCTCCTCCTGGTAGCATAACTGGCTAGTACACCGGCCAGGATAGCAGGAGATCCAGGTTCGATTCCTGGCTGGGACAGATAGATTTTTTTATTCTATTCCCTCTCATTAATTGAGTCTCTTATTCTCTCACAAATAAGAAATGATCTTCCTAATTTCTTGTCTCTGCAAGTTACATCGCCCTAGACAATACTGTGGATGGGAGGATCTTTAAGCTTCTACACTTCCATCATTGTTTTGCCGTTAATGCTCCAGAGCATTTGCTCCAGAGTGACTGCTACAGGTGCTACTATACAGGGTCTGCCCTACGCTGTAACCCGGCTCCTCTTCCGGACCAGACTTTCAAGTTTATCTGATCTAACTGCAGAGAAGATTAATCGGTCAGCTGCCCTGCCTACAAAGACCTCAAGGAACTTTCTTTGGACAGAGAAAAAAAAAGAGGGCCAACGTGAACAAACAAGCTAACTCCTGTTGTATCTCTTATGAGCCTTTATCAATTCGCTTCTCCTGCACCTTGTAATACTTGACCTACCCTAGAAATGTTGCTCTCTCAATCTTCTGAACCAATATAATTTAAACCATTTATCAAGATACCATCCTTAAAATAACTTTAAAACACCTAGACTACAGAATTCAAAGAATATTTAATAAATATAATGGCTGTAGGAACCTTCGAATTTACCCTATTTTTACTTGAAATACAAGTAATGTTACAGGTAGAAGCCCTTCTTGGAAGAACATACAGGTGGCACCTATGTCTAAAAACCAATTAGGTTCTCATTTGCCTACCATTAAGGACTTTCTCGCTATAGTCACTAGTGCTATAACAATTATAATGAGAGATCTCACATCTTTAATACATTTTAGAGCTCAAAAAAAAATATATATATATAAAATAATAATAAGCACCTACTGTTATCTGTCCCCGTGTTACGGCCGCTAAGTAAGCCTGCGCAAGCTCCAACCCGAATCAGACTTAAATTTTACCTTATCTAACTGCAGAACACATTGCAGAGGAGAATTATTGAAAGGGAATAATAGAATAAAAATCTATCTGTCCCAGCCAGGACTTGCACCTGGATCCCCTGCTTTCCAGGCCGGTATGCTTCCATTACACCACCAGGACGAGCTAGATAACTTATTAAAGTGTGTTGGGAATTTAATAAGTTATCTAGCTCGTCCCGGTGGTGTAATGGAAGCATACAGACCCGAAAAACAGGTGATCCAGGTTCGAGTCCAGTGGTAGTTATTTTTCTCAATAAGGATGAATAACAGGTTGCTGCTTCATTTGAGAAAATTATTCACTAGGAGCAGATTATTATGCGTTAACTTATAAGTTCTAAATAATGTCTAAATCAAAGTAATCAATTGACAGATGGCATGAAAAGAAACAAAAGAGTTACTATCTGTGGCCAAGGGGACATACAAAGGGATCTGCTGTTGGTTCTGACTGGCTTGGCTGCAGCGTATGAATATTAAGTAGGCCGGTGGATACGGGCAGCAGACATTAACCATTCCTCCCTCGCTAATACGTCATGATTAGCGGGCTTCCCTCTAAATCAGCTGAAGTCCTTTCAGCGAACAATGGCCGTCATCCTTCCAGCTGGTATAACTCAGCGTGATCAGCGCGGCTCTCACGCGCCGTAACGTCCGACACACAAACAAATCGAAAACAGTTTCGCCATGACGTTCCCACGAACGTGCATTCCTGAACCTTAAAGGGAGAATACAAACCGAGATAGGGGAGAGTCTTCAAATGTATGCAAATACATCGATACATGCTAATCTAAAATCCATTGGCTGCCCGACATAACTTTTCTTCTAAGGTAGTTTTGTTTGCACTTTATAATCGCATCTCCCTACAAACGAATTTTATCTATTACTTGCCTGATTAGACAAGAAGATTCCCTCCATAGATATTAATATATTAAAATTTGTCCCATGAGGTGGCATTTGAAATCCGATCCCATTTGAGGAAGACAAGCTATCCATCCAACATTTTTTTTTATGTTTGTTACTTCGCATTCTAGAGTTCACATTAAAAAGAAAAAAAATGTAAGTGTGGCATTAAAGCTTATTCTTTCAAACCGCAGAAAATTTCCTTAGTGGCTGAAATCCGCCCGGTGGTAGGAGTGGTTTAAAAGAAAACCATATTGAAAAATCAATGATACAAAAACATTTATAGATTATATTGGTAAAATGTATTTTTTCAATATTTTTATAGATAATTCATGTTAAAGAAAATATATAAAGAAATATAAAATATTTATTCGAGGATTGGGGTGGGCACAGTAACTACTACAGGTGAAAACTTTCATTTAAGTTTTTTTTTTGTTTTTTTTTTTTTTAATGACTCGTTGAATAATGAAACATTTACTGGTCACACGATGTTTAAAAAATTAACTTTATTAAATCTCAACAATCAGCATTCCTAAATCCAACATTAAAATTTATAATATAATGATATTGATATGGTCTTGTGATAATTAAACGTCATTAAAAAACATGTCAATCAGAACTTTTCAGTTTTTTAACCACAACATGTAATCATTCGGCATTAAGGGTTAAAACGTGTGAACGATGAGACAATATTTTCTAGAAATAATGACTTATCGTTAGTTCAAGACTAATTTGTGAACGAAACTGTTCCCCCCCCCCTCTCCACCANTTATGACTGCTACAGATTATATATATCTGTATTTCAGCTGCACACTTCACGAAGATTGTTCAATGTGGAATAAATGTGAAGATTAGGAAGTATATTGAACATCTGTAAGGATTTTGTTGGAAAATGAACATATTATTGAACATTTCACGACATGTAAAAATAAAAAATTTTTAGGGAGTGGACAGCAGAAATTTACTCGGGCCTTAAACATAAATTTAACTCTTCAGTGACGTTATCAGAGCGGCATACATAACTTCCATATTTTTTCTCTTATATATCCATGTAATAAGGGCCCACTAGATGTGTCCATTTTCTAATAGTAACCTATGATATTGGACCTACTTTCATTTCTTGGTAAAAAATTGTGGAGGGTTTAGAACCCGCAGCGCCAAGTTCGGAAGTTTCACTCGGATCTCTTGGACTGAGAATTATTTTATTAGGTTAGAGATGAAAAACATGGCTTCGAGTTGGGGCGGCCAGTAAAAACTGACTAAAGCCTTTGGCCGACCATGTCTCCTTTTAGATATGATGAATGATGTCTTCGTCCCAACCATGGGTATTCAATACACCATGATGTTCTAACTCATCGCACAAGGTTTTGTATATTATTACAATCTATCTAAATATTTTCAATCACTAGACTAAACTAATTATAACCAAAATTGTATCCTAAAGTGTAATTACTAATTCATAGAACCAGCATGGGGAAAATAAAATAACTTTTAAAATTATTTTGCAAAATGTTCACTATACAATTAAAATAAACCCAGCTGTGACATAGCTCGCATTTCAAACGTGAAGAAGAGTAAATGGTCAATCATTATTGATTTTTTTAAGGTGTTGGTCTCCCTTTCAACCACTTAGAGAGAGGCTCCGTAGGTTGCTATCCTAAATTAACATCCATGAGTCAAGGCAAGCTTTTACTCATAATTTTTATGTACTAAAATTAATAATATTATTACAGGTTTTTACAGGAAAAAATGATGTGTGTTTTCACAATTATTTATTGTATTAGTTTTATTATATTATTTTAAATAGTTAATTAGAGAATATTCACTACTTAATAAAATTGGAAGAGCTCATTTTTATGTTAAGCTAATTTTGGCTCTTATTTGCCATAAACTATTTTTTTAAATTTTAAATTTAGATATTTAATAATAAAATTAACTTACACACTATTTTAATAGTCTTAGAACCTTAGCTGAGCAATTAAAACAGTGGTATTGTTTGTATTTTATTTTAAAACTCTATTTATTGTAAGTATTTCTTTGTGTATTAAACACAATTTTGAAGCAACAAAAACCAACTTAGTAGAAATCTAAAGATAATGGAAACCCAAGTAGAATATTTTATTACTAGCAGAACCATTCATAACCGATTGGAGTAAATTCGATTGTAATATTCTATAATTAAAATTCTTAAAAATTAGAAAATAAATTGAAATTACGCCACAACTCACGTGGGGAGTCCCTACATTGAAGGCCTGGTGGGCCAGTTCTTATGTAGATAGCCAAATACATCCGTACTGTGACTTCAGTTCAAGTAAAATCAGAACAAAACGCAGTTTAAATTTCATGGTTCAAGATGGCTGCCGCTAATGAAGCTGAACTTTTTAGCCCCAATGATCTACCCTCCCTCTGTCCGCAAGTAATTTTTCGTAGGGTCTCCCAATAAATGTAAAAAAAAAGATACAAATAACTCTGACTCGAAAGAGTATACTTATCATCATGTTAAACAGCAATTATAATTTCATCTTCTGGCAATAATCTAAAAAAAAAAAACTATAAAGGCTAGAAAAAAAAAAAAAAAATAGGGCCAACATATATAGATGTGTACAAGAGTGGAGCTGCAGAGTAGTAACTGTTACATGTCCTAAGTAGCAGTCATGGTCAGGGGTTTGTTCGGCCACTTATAGTTGAACATATCCTGCTTGTTGGCCCAAATTATTGTATTATAAGTGTACTACGGAAGTTATAGCAGCGCCGAAACGTGATTAACTCACTGAGCCGTTGGAGCGATTACTTAGAAGCCGAGTATAACCTTATATCCAAATTTTTGAACGTAGTGCAATATTTCTCCATTTTTGAGAGTGATACAATACCATCATAATACTGAAACATGAAAGTAAAAAAAAAAGCAAAATAAATAAAGAAAAAAGTATATTTATTTCTGTAGAGAATATCTACTTGTATTGGCTTGATAGTTATGAAGAAGGTCCTTCCGGGATTTATGTCGTCCTTTGAATGGTCTAGGTATTATACCTCTATATTTATAGGCTAAAGACCGCCCAAGCCTCATCCCCAAATAATAAATTAACCCCACAGCCTTCTTCGGCCCGGCATATCCCTTTCAGGAATTTCTCTCTAAAATCCTTCTCCGCCCAAAAGAGACCGCCCTAATCATTCTTTGCGCTCCGTTTGGTCTTTACTCCACCCCTTCTCATGCCAATAAATAATACGAATACTGAATCAAAAAAAGCGTTTGTTGCCCATTTTTTTATGGGCGATAGAAAGATTTAAACTATTCAAGACATTTACATAGGCTTCGACGGTCGTCAGAAGTATTTACCGTTTCTCCTTCTACAAAAATGAAGAAGCCATCACATGATGTACGAAAGCTCGGCAAAAAACACCAATTTGACACGGTCCAACCCGGAAGAAGAAACGGTAAATATTCAAGACATGTTGTAAATGAAAATTTAGTTTAGTTATATTTAACTACATAGTAGTGCTTGAAGAATGAACCTATTTATTGGCTAGAATATAGTACTTGTAAAAAAGATGAATAAGTCAAGGTTAAGAAATAATATCCATATTTTCCTGTAACTGTTGAGCGCTTTCAGAATCAATGATTCCATCTTCAGAGCTCAGTCACCTATAAATGATTTCTCCTTCCTTGGTAGATCTAGGTGCAATCTTTAGTTCTGCTTACTGCACCTAGAACTGCCAAGACAAGAGCACTCATTTATAATGTCTGAGCTCTTAAGATGGAATCATTCATTCTGAAAGCGTTCAACAGTTACAGAAAAATAATCACAAAGTACAAAGCACTGGATATTGTTTGTTAAGTCTAATTTTCATTAACTTCGCTACCAGTAGAAATAAAGGGAAAGATAAATAAGATTTATTTACCGTTTTTTCTTCCGGGTTGGACCGTGTCAAATTGGTGTTTTTTGCCGAGCTTTCGTACATCATGTGATGGCTTCTTCAGGGCTGAATTTAAGAGAGAGAATTAATTAAAAGAGAATTTAAGATTTTTCATCTTCAGAACTTTTAAATATTTCATCTTTTAGATAGGTTCCAAAATATTCAAAAGATTATATCTAAAAAGATTTTTTAATAGATGTAATCACTAAAATGAAGATTTACTTTCTTAAGAGGATTGATTAAAGATTAAGAGGCAAGTCGGTGATTGGAGAATATTTTCTATTAAACAACGTTTAAACATTTCCAAACAAAGATAATGGCTGCCTATATAAACATTTTGTTCTAATTTACGACTCCTTTTCAATTTATGACTGCTACAGATACAATCAGTCAACCACGACTATAATTTTGAATTTTATCTGTTTTTGCACTTAAAAATTGAATGATTTCTCTAGTGGCTTGAAGTTGATGAATAAATAGGAAGGTTAGAGAGAGACTAAATTCAAAAATGTCCAAATTCTTAATTTCTGGTTGATTTATAAAAAAAACACGCAATGGACAAAATAAGAGCTAAACGTCTTTTTGTGAGATTTATGATATAAATTTTTTTTTATAGAAAAGAATAATAGCAAAAATATTATAGAAAAAACAGTTAATGTGAGGGAATAGAATAACAAATCTATCTGTCACAGCCAGAACTCGAACCTGGATCACTTGCTAACTAGGCAAGAGCGTTATCCACTTACGCCACCGGGAGAGCTAGATAACTTATTAAATTTCCAATTAATAAGTTACCTGGCTCTCCCGGGGGCGCGATGATTAGCATACCGGCTCGGAAAGCAGGAGATCCAGGTTCGAGTCCTGGCTGGGACAGATAGATTTTTTATTCTATTTCCTCGCATTATTTGTTTTAATTTTACGTTTGATAATGCACCACAACTAAATTAATATTTATATTATAGAATAAAAACAAATTGGAAAGGATTATCAAAGGATGGGCCATAGATGAGCGGCCAAAGAAGAGGGTACTATGGTACTATGGAGAATTTGAATTGAGTCAAATATGGTGGGGATTCAGCTGTGATAGTCTACTAAAAGAGGGTACATAGAAAGAGACCCTGTGTCCTCACTCAATAAATGTCAACAGAAATAACTTGCACTCACAGCTTACAGCAAGGCCCACTTTGAACAGCTAGAAATTGAATCGCCGAATCATACTAAATAGTGTACTTAAAAAAAAAGTTTTTGTAGGATCTGACCGACCAGGATGTGTATTTAGATTGAATTTTATGATAACATAAGCTTGATGAGTAGTTTTGGGGAAGCAATGACTTTATTAGCACCACTGACTAAAAGTTAGAGATTTTTGTGAATAATTCATAAATCATCTTTAGATTCGGAAAAGGTTAAAAAGTTTTAGAATTATCAATGATACCCTAATCATTTAGACTAGAATTTTTAAATCTGGCTATTATAGTAATATTGATAAGCTAGATTCTTTAAGCTTTAGTTCATAAATTGTTTTTTGGAGTAGCTGACTCACAACATCAGGTTGAGAATGTTTTTTCATGTTTTATTTCAAAACTAAATTAGAGAGATGGCTGTAAGGTTTTACTAAATTTTAGATTCTGATGTAGATATTTCCTTTCCCATTCACGTATAATTCATGAAGGATAGCTAAATATTATCTCTGAGGTAATGACAGCGATAGTATATACTCATGAATGTATATATCGGGATGATTGTCAACACACATCAGCAATATCAATAATTACACTCTCGGGCCGACCATTTGCTCAGCTGTCGACGACTCTCAGTTTCGAAGGCTTGGTTTGCTTTTCCTTCAAATCACTATTATTGAAGCAGAAAGCAAAATGCATTAGGACGTATGAGGAATACCTTCAATTGTATACCCTTAAGTTACCTCGGGCTGTAGTAAGTAGGCAATAATAGCACAACTGACCGTAAGAGAGAAGTGGTATTAACCAGACTAAGAATAGGACACACAAGACTTACTCATGGCTATATAATGGCAAAGGATAACTCACCGATTTGTGAGGTCTGTGGACAACTTCTTACCACCAAACATATATTTACAGAGTGCCTAAAATATAAAGAAACAGGGAAAAAAATATAACTTAAATGGGACTCATTTCGTTTAAACTTTATTGAATGAAAATAAAGTCATCAACTCTATAATGAACTTTCTGAAAAGAGCAGGCTATTAAATCTTATCTAGATGCATTTTCTGTATGCTTCATTTCCATTCTCTCTCGATTTTTTCTTTCTTATAAATTTTATAGTTTCCAAGCAGAAAGAAATTACTATG
>KZ809704.1:2388-13654 GCA_000696205.2 Oncopeltus fasciatus
TTATAATATAATGTAATATAATAATAATAATATTTTAATTTTGTCATAAGGAAATATAAGAATTAATGTGTTTGGATAAATAATTTGTTCATAAGTGAGATTAATTGAGTGTCTTGATATTTTAAACAAAATTCTACTTTTCATTTATTTCTTATTAATCATTGGCTATAGCTAATGACTAATGCAAATTTTTGGCAGGAATAGTCAATTTATTTTGAGGAATGTTATATTTAGACTCTTCCCACTAAGCAGTGTGCTGTGTTTGTCCAGAGCTTTTACCAGTGGAATGTTGTACTAGTGGAAAGAAATGGGGTTTTGCATTGTATACAAAGTTGCTTTGGGCCTCACTTGTTTGTTTTTTGTTGTTTTTGCCCCCTTTTGGTTGACTGCATGCCTCCTTTTAACAACTGTATCTCAGTTCAAAATTTCTAAGGTTGTGCCAGAAGAATCTCTTAGTCCCAAACCTAACTCAAAAAGTGTGAAAAAGGTATGAAAAATCTTTAGAAACATATTTTATATCTTGATTTCTCCATATTGACAATTCTTCAAAATAAATTTTCAAATTCAAAGAATATATTAATTTAAAAATAATTTATTAAGTACAAAACAAGTAAATAATCAATATACAAAATTTTTGTATTGATTTTGGTAAAAAAACTTTTACTATTTTCATGAGATAAGTTTGAGATAAAATGTTCAAGTTTTGCAATTTGTGCCTTTTATCTCATACTACTGCTAACTAATTTTAAAGGATATTTTTACCTAATTACTTGATGATTTTCTCTTAACATTTCCTTATAACTACATTTTAGAGAAGTTGGATGCAAAAAAATGCTTTAAGCCTCTCTTACAACAGGATTATTTGAATTTCATTTCAACATTGAAATACCTTTATTTTATACTGATGGTTATGTGTGTTTACTAGCTGATTATGTTATTTCTTATATCACTTGAATAATTTGCCTAAGAAAAAATCTGAAAGCCATAGAAAATAATTAATGATTACAATGGGGAACTCATTTTTTGTTGAGTTAGATCTGACACTGGTTTTTCACTAGTTCTTGACGTCTGATTCTGAGAAGAACCTCAGATTTTGTCTATCACATCAACTTTTTAAACTACAGGATATCCTCAGAAATCATAAAAATCATGCATTTAAAAGAACATAAAGTAAAAATGTACCAAATATACAGTTTACAAAACATTTAATGTAAGTTAAATCGAGTTCATACATATAAAATTGATTAATTATTGAACAGTGCTTAAAAATTAAGATAAAAGTTAGCATTTGTAGCTTTTTCTGGAGTGTTTAGTTTGTGTACATTCCTGCTTGATACTCCGACAATAGTCAGCCATCATATGTACATTCCATCTACCTTGATATCTTGCTTCCATGACCTTCAAATCTTGATGGAAACCCTCACTCTGCTCATCACTCACTGCACCAAGATTGTCCGGGAAATTAGCTAGGTGGCTGTGTATAAAATGCAATTCAATGTTCATGTTGCCACCTAGCTTTTGGAAGCTTTTCAAGAGTTGCTGGACAATTTCGGAGTAATTCAGTGCTCGCGTATTTCCATAAAAGTCTTTAACAATGTTTTTGAATGCCATATCCGTATTCCCCTTCTTCCAAAGAGGGAAGTTCATTGAAAACTGGCATGGGGACTTCAGCTGAATGCAGTGCTGGGTGTATAGCTGATGGTAAACTAGGATACTCTATTTTACATTAGTTTTACTTGTTATACGTATGTTTTCACTATACAAAAGTAACAACAATCTCTGGAATGATCTTTGGGGTCGAACCGAATCATAGGCATACCAAATGGAAGCTTAGCACGTGTTCCCTTGGTCCACACCAACCCCTCAACACACTGTTTACACACTTTATGAGGTGCCCATGCTCTATCTTGATCACCAAGTTTCACTTTAAAATAGGCAAAATATGCTTGATGTTTGTCCTTTTGCCTGGAAATGGTATATAACAAAACGAATCGGGGCTGTTTTCGGACTTTCGACAGGTAGGAGCAGCGGTAGCTATAAGGAAACGTTTCAGTTCAAACACACTATGTATTTCTGTACATTTCCGTAACGAAATACTAAATACTGATTACCGACACACAAGGTTTCACCACAGTATAACAGACGTAACTAAACAGGCAGGTCTAGACCAGCATGCACCCCACCCACATAGAAACCAAACGTGACTTGCTAGAAAATAACTAAAAACAGTTTTGAAACCAGCATGCCTAATTCTAAAGAAAAGAGCCAGAAAAAGTGGAAAATGCACCGGCCCGGATAGCAGGAGATCCAGGTTCGAGTCCTGGCTGGAACAGTTAGATTTTTTATTCTGTTCCCTTGCACTAAAAATTATTAAACTCTACTTACCCATTATCTGATTTGTTCATACCTACATTGTCCACATTTTGCAACAAAACATTACCACATGGTAATTAATTTTCTTGATCAACAACCTCTCCATTAATTGTGGGAAGTCAATTCCATCATTTGTTTTCTCCTTATTTTCATTCCTTGCTGGCTTGCGGGATCTTGCTAATGTCTTCTTTTGAAGCTTTTAGATTTTTAATTCAATTATATTTTAATGAACATTTATTCATGCCAAAATATTTTTAAATAATCTGTTTGTTTTTTGTTTTTTTAAGAAAAATTATTTATATTTGGAAATTCTATTCAGGGGGCAGGTTCAAGATTTACTGAAAAATTGGAGCAATTAGAGACAGCTGCAGAAGGATGGAAGTCAAGAGTTGTTGCTCCAGACTCTCTTCAGTTTTCTGTGGCAGGAAAAATGGGCCATGTGGCAGTCCCTCAGCCAGCTCTTGGAGGAACCAATAGAACTCCAACTCCCTTAGTCTTCACACCCAGTCAAGGTATTTTTTTTTTTTTTTTTTNTTTTTTTTTTTTTTTTTTTTTTTTTTTTTTTTTTTTTTTTTTTTTTTTTTGTTCTGCATCAGAAGATAAGGTAACTGTAGTGTTTTCTTAAACTATCTAACCAGATTTAATAATATACTGTGAATGACGGAGTGAACATCGTACAAGAATATTTTTATTAGTTTTATGTGTTATACAATTTGTGCCCTCAATTGACTAAAGCAAAATTGTGTCAATTTCCCCCCCTTTTTCAATTACTTTTATTAGTTTAGTTCCCTTTTGTACTACTGTGCGAAAGCAAGGTGGTCAAATGGTTAAGATACTAGACTCCTCAGCCAAAGGTCTCTGGTTCAATTCTCACAGTGCACAGCAAATTTTATTTCTTTCTGTGCTCCTTCTGTAATGACTCAGAGGATTTCTGTTGTGCTCCTATGGAAAACCCAAAATTAACTTAAAAGAAACTAAATTAAACCAAGAAAATATAATAGTTTAAATCTTTAAATAGGTAGATGTTGGGATTCAAATAATTTATTCATAATTTTTTCTTTTACTGCCCAAACTAAAAGATAAATAGGGTATAATATTCTAAGTACATAAAATACTATATAAAGACAAAAAAAAAATAGTAATTTTGATTTTAAAAAAGCTTTTTTTTCTTTTTTTTTATTCTTAGGCATTGGATCCATGTCAACTCCTTCTGTGCCTGATAGCTTAGCTGCTCTTATGAAGAGAAGTATTTCAGTGCCTGAAGGTAAGTTTCAATAGTTTGTAGCGTAATTAAGTAATATTGACTGGAAGATGCTTCTACATTGTATGATAGCAAATAATTTTTATTTTGTTTCTATGGTTCCACAATAGATCCCCCACTCTAGCTTGTCTAGTGGGTATTTCATAAATTAATCAAATTATTTTATCGTTAATATGCTTTAAAATAAAACCTATAGATCAATTCATTGACAATGAAACACTTAATTTTGTTAGTGTATAAAACTATAACTTTTATATCATCTTGGGATCCATCAACACATGTATTTTATTATTATTAAAGTATTTTTATGCTTATTTCTATTGTGTTCATAATAGATCATTACTGAAGTTGTATGAAACATTAATATTTTTGAAAATTATGACACTAATAAAGGAAAATTTACAAACTACTTGAAAAGATTTGATAACTACTTAGTTTAAAATGATACATCTAATGCTAACTTTTGTATGTATCTATTGGCTCAATATATTTTAATAACCTTTTGCATTCATATAGCCATAAGCTATAATTATGAAGATGTAGTTAAGGCATTCTTTCATATGTTGTCTCTGAAAACAAATTCGGTTCTAACATTCGGTGAACATTTTTATATATTTTCCATCCCTATCAATTCTTGTTACAATTCTATATATTGTAAAAGATATAGCACTCTTACAAAAGGCAGCAAACTCTCTCAAAGTGTATTGAATCAATCTTTCTTGTGTGAAAATCGGTTTTTCTCCTTCTCTTAAGACCAGGGAAACTATAATTCAGACCACAACAAATTCTTTCTTGATCGTCAAAAAATTTGTTAAAAATGCCATCAGTGTATAAAACATAGGTTGCATGAATCTTGTTTCATGAAATCAATGGAAGCATTGTCTTTTTTTTGTGTTTTATTTTTTTTTTAATTTTAATTCTGGAAAACTAATGATAAAACTGTTCAATATGTGTGAGTTGTGAATAATATACAATCGGTCCGAATTTGAGACGCGTGGGTAGAACGTAAAATAATATATTTTCATTAAATAACTTCGTTATAATTACTCATTATATTCTAATATATAGTTTATTATATTACAAATTTATCGTGTTAGGGCAAATGAAGGAAATTTGTCTTATGAATCCTACTTTTAGCGGGAGCACCTCTTGCATTTGAGATTCCTTTTGAGCTTCCGACATGAAAAAATTATTTATGCATTCAGTGAGGGCAGTTCTACATTTCTGCATCTACTTAGAGTTGGCCTTGTAGCGTTTCTTATTATTTTTTGGAATCTGTTATATTCAGATATATTGAACCAGTGATTCTTTTTGTACTGTAGTCCCGTTTGGCTGTTAAATTCTATATTATAGGCCGTATATCATATCATTGCATATCATAATAAAATATAATATTTATAAAAGAAACATAGTAGAAAAAAAATGGGCTTTTGATAGTATTTTTGTGCTGTTAATCTTCATGGTATTATATTGGACACTATTTTAACCCATGATAGAAATTAGTATGTTTTCTGTTTTGATGCCCAAAAAAAAGTTTTGTTCTTATCTCTCATACAAAATCCTTAAACTAATATGTGGGGAATAAATAAGATTAGAAGGGAAGTCAACAGAATGAGCATGCTAATGTTTACTTTTAGCATAAGTTAAGTATTATAAAGAATTAGATTTTTCAACAATCTTTAAATTTTAATGGCCCCTGCGTCCATTTATGCTATTTTCTTGTGATTTCAGCGTATGGATGGCTTGAAATGCACTATTTTTTAAACACTGTATAGGCCGTATCATGATATCATTATATATCATAATAAAATATAATATTTATAAAGGAAACAATAGAAAAAAAATATGAAGTATAGAGGGCAAATCCTAGGAAACGGTTACTTTAGAGGTTAGCATAAATTGGAATAATAGATTTTAGTATCTTTACCTCAAGGTAACCAAGCTATTCTTTTTGAGACCATGACGTGACTTTTGAAAGAAAAAGTTTCATTTCTTTACTGATCCTACAAAGGATAAGATATTACTAAAGTAATAATAGGACCCATTCAGAGTTATATGTAGAGTATGTAATTTGTATAATAAAGAAATCGAATTATGACTTTAAACTTAGTTTTAGTAAACATTTGATGAGTTTGGTAATTGGAAATCTGGTGGGCGGAAGGGTTGGAGAATGATCTAATCGAAAATTCTTTTTTGTCTTTGCTATTATTTGTTTGATGACACAAACTTTTAGAGTATTATAAGTCGAGTAAATAAAAACTTGCCCTTGAATCTGTCCATTTTAGTAAATTTCCTCTAAAGGGGATGAGTTAGTTAAAAGCTGGAATCGGTGGATTAATGAGTTTAGGAGGGAACCAAAATTAAAGTCCTAATATTTTCATTTTTATTAACGTTACGAAAATAATGTTNGGAGCAACACTTCAACAATTTCGAAAACGTACGAAAATGGCTCGATGAATGGATTTCAAATAAAGATGAAGCATTCTTTTGGAATGGTATCCATATATTGCCCGAGAGATGGACAAAATGTGTAGAAAGCGAGGGCCAGTACTTTGAATAAAATATATTATACTTTTTTTTAAATTACTGTGTATATATTTTAAGAAATAAACGACATTTTAAATTTGCATACCTGGTACCGCATTGAAAATGGCATTTCCCAATGTTTTATTGAACCAAACTGTCCAGTAACTATCAGGCTTGCTGAGAAACCTTTAAGAAAAGTCTTCTACCTATAGGAACGTGGCACAATCATCATCAGAGATGTCTGAGCTAGTTCCCCTCAACCAACTTAGAGCACTGAGGACACATTAGCCTCGAAAGCGCTGTGCATTGAAAAAATATATGTATGAACTGTGAAGGTTACTGACGACTTCTTAATTATTTCACCCACCTTTGATTGAGAACCTCCACCAGCCAGCTATAATATAACAAGGAAAATATTTTTATCTAGTTTTAAATAAGTCTTCATCAATCTTCTAATGTTAATGCAATCTTATTGTTTTATATTCACTTATGAATCATATAATAGCCTTAACAAACACTATCTTCCTGAACGTTCTAAGTTTTTACCAAACCAGGGCTCTGAGACTATTCCTATATCTACTGGACATTCATCAAATATGTATTGCTGTTTTTCTGATTATCAGATAAGCAGACACTGGAGCTATTAAAAAAATAATTTAATAGTTTATTACAGTTTTCATGGAATGTATCACATGTATGGTATTGGCTTTGATTTTGGAAAAGCTTATTAAACAGAAGTTAATAGTATTTTAAACACTCAATTCAAAAATCTGTAAGCCATGAGTTCAAGGCTTAATTTAGACTATTAGTCTGTCTTTAATAAATACTCTCCTGTTAGGAACTCACAAGGTGTCACCAAAAATGAAGTCTTATGCTATTTTGGGGAGATTGCTGAATCTAAGCCAAGCTAATGAAGATATTAGGAGACCTAAACATACAAATTGAAAGTGGAGATTTTTACATTCTTGTCATATTTTTTTCCTTGACTATGAGAACAAATTAATTACAAAACTCACAGTCTTGTAAAACCTTGCTGCCTCACATGACATAATCATAAGTAAATATGAATCATGTGTATGTATGTGGGTGTGTGTGTATGCATTAAAATTTTTAATTATAATTAATGACCTGATTTAATTTGTTACTCTTCTTTAAGGAAAAGAAAATGAACCATCTGGTGAAGCACCAGTGATCCAAGTTCCTGCGCCATATGATGAGGACTTCTCTTCCTTCTTTCTCAGTGCTGATGTGAAACGGTTAGCTCCAATTGGGGAAGTAGATGTTGCGGATCTTGAACATATTTCCTCCCAAACCTCACACCTGTAAGTATTTATACTCCCTTAAGTAGCATTTGAAAGTTTTTATTTTATTCTTGATTTCTTAGATATTCTTTTGGGATCATGAATAAAGTTTGTGTTAAACTCCTAATGATCCAGTTCTATGTTCATATTAATTTTATGATATTATTAATCATACAGTAGAATCCAGGTTACATATAAGTTGTATTCCAAAAGTAATGTCAGTTATTTTATTGTGACTTGACTATATCGGAGCATGATTGAACTGGTTGGAACTTGTTGTAGTTGGGACATCAGCTAACCAGAGCTCCACCTCTCAATGTGCTCCGAGCATTCGGAGAGTTAGGACAAGCCTATCCTGGACATAACTCCCCGATTTCTTTTTGTTTCCATGCCTCAAAACACCCATTAAAGGCAAGCATTTTGGGACAGTTGATAGGATCAAAATTCGTCGGCTGGATGATTTGCTGGAGCCGATGTATTGATGCCAAAGGAGCTTATTTTGAAGATTTTTCATCACTTGAAACAAATATCTCAATAAATTATTTTTAAAAGGAGAGTTTTTTTGACCGTAGATATTATTATTAGATGATTTTAGTTGGGGTATGGTCAAGGTAGATCCAAAAAAAAATACAAATTAAAAAAAAATGTATTTTTTAAAAGATTATCTGCCAACGTTTTGGCATACATTGTAAGCCATCCTCAGGGCTATCATGAAGAGGAGGGAGGACGTCCTGTCCCTAAGTTCATGTTTCCATGACTGGTTTAATAAGTGAGGGGTATTTGGTTTTAAAGTAACGAAAAAACCATCTACCTTTAATGGTGTGTTGATTTCTGCCTGGCTGGTTATATCTGATGTAATTTTAGTTGGTGAAGTTGAGTTGGTGACATCTTTTGGTGGCAGTGAGTCTGCAGGTGAGATCTGTGAGGTCTTGTTAAGTGCCTGCAGTCTGGTTAGAGGTCTATGTGTAGAGTTTGACATTGTAAGAACACCCCAAGTTATGTTGTATGTTCAAAAGGAGAGTTTTTTTTACTGTAGATATTATTATTAGATGATTTTAGTTGGGGTTCAGTCAAGGTAGATCCAAAAACTAATTCAATTCNTGTCAGTCTAGAACTAAACCCTATCAGGAAATCGCAGTTTCTCCAAAATTACTGATAAAACTACCTGTTTGCTATTCCTAAAATATGTACAAGTCCATTTAAGACAGGCATACGGGCATACATACGTACTTGAAGTCCTACCAAGAACACTATTGCCACTTGATAAGTTTTAAAACACTTCAGGCATAAATAAAAAATAACAGAATAAATATGTACATATGTATTGAAAGGTTTGGGTCCACGCGCTCATGTGTGTCCACTATGTAAATGGGTATATACTAAAGGTATAAAGTGCTTTTGTAATTCAAGTAAATTCAATTTACTTACAACTAAATCTTTCAGTGGTATTAACATCTGATTTATGGTTATATTTTTTGGGTGTTTGTATGCATTTGTGTTTCATGATTTTGTTTATTTTATTTTATTTTTTATTTTTTAGCTCTGTCGTGAAGAGAAATATCCGAGTGGTGAGGAAACACCGATCTGTAAATCCTCTGAAAGCTCTTGCTCAAAGATCTGATCTGAAGACAGAGTATGTTGAGGTAAAATCTGGTGTTGCAGACAGGGAAATTCGCCGTATGAACATAGAAAAATGTAATTCTATCTTTTAAACTGCTTCTTTATTTGACTATTTAGTAAAATAGTCTTTCTGTCTGCTATCTTCCATTACTACTTTATCTCTTCTCTTCCTTCAGTGTCTTTGGGGTTGGAAAATTTAAGACTTGCTTATTCCTTTCCTAAGAGTGCATGTTCTATATTTTAACTAANCTACATATAATTAATTATTTTGATAGGTATACAAGAAAGAAAAACATAAACAAAATGTGTTTGGTAATTTTAAGAAGTATGAAGGAAAAATTATGTTGACTAATGCAGTAATTTCCTAGCTAAAGAAACAAAACTTTCCGAATGAACTAGAAATATTGTGCTCAATTCATTTTAGGTTGTTTCAGGTTCTACTAAAATCCAATCTGTAATTTGTGCAGCATAGGGTGGGGGAAAAAAATGACCGTTTTATCAAATTCAAGATTGTAAAGGCTGTAAATGTTTTCGTTCTATTTAAATTTACCTTAAATTCAAATTTGAATTTAACTTAATAATCCCTTTAAAGTATTCTCTAAGCTTGTTAAATCCCATTTGACTTCTTTAAAAAAGCCTCAATTTAGTTATTTTTTTCAAAGAAGAAATTTACGGTTCCTGCAAAATTCTAGTAATATTTTTTAGGAAATATTGAAAAAAAAAAAAAATTTACAGCCACTAAAGCCATTATTATAAATTATAAAATATGAAGAAATATTTCAAGGTGTCCTTGACCAGTGCATTACTTGGTGTTGGTTAGGAAAATGTAGCTGTGGAGATATGATGTTGAAAAGGAATAAGAGCTTAGGGTGACCATTAATGGATATTAATGAGGTTCTACAGGAAGCTGTTGACAAGTACTTATGTCTGTCCACAAATACTTGTGAACTTGCCAGAAAGAGTGTTGTGTCAAAAAAATAGTGTTAGTCACCATCTAATTTCCAAGGTGAAGGTGAAAAAGGGCAGAAGACTAGTCTATGAACTTACTCGTCAGCCATCAGAAATTTGTGAAAATTTATTGAATTGAGAAAAATTATATTTTTATGATTTGAGATTTTACTGGAGGATCACCTGTGATGAAAATTGAGTTTACTGGCAAAATCCCAATAACGGAAAGGAATGGCTATATGGTCAAACTGCTTTTCTGGTTGCTGCAAGTGGGCAATTTGAAAAAAAAAAAAAACTGCTTTCTAATTTGTAGAATTTTGAAGGTGTTATTCATCAAAAATTTGTTCCAGATAGATGCTCTATAAATTCTTAATTCTACTGTGAAAAATTAAAAAGATTGTGCCTGAAGTTGTCTGAGCGTTATCTTGTTTTGATCAACTGAAATGGAGTTTTATTTTAATGAAAAAATGCTTATCCTGACACTATCGAGCTAAAGAAAATTTTAAAAAAGTTCATTGCTTTGAACCCCTGCCTCGTCCACTATATAGAATCAACCTTGCACCATCAATTACTACTTGTTTCGATGCATGATCCATTACAAGGAAAAATATGTGAGGATTTGTGGGAATAGAAATTGCGGTCCAAGAATTATTTTGACATTCATCCTAAGGAATGGGTATAAGCATGGAGAGAACAATTGTCTGGCAGATTGTCGAACAGTAGGCTAAAGACAGTATACAACAATAGACTATGCTTAGTATTAATTGTCTACTATGTCAAAGATATAATACAAATATTTGGTTGATTTTTATATATACTCCCTATTAATTTGCTCATACACACATATCAGGCCTGGCTTGGAACTTAATATGACTTGACATATTTCAGTTACAAAAAATTAAGTATTGGACTTGGTTATTCATGTATAGTATTAACAAAACTCTGTATTTCATATATTTTGGCTTTAATGATCTACTCAGAGAAAAATTGAATTCTTGATCACTCCTGTTTCTACTTAAGTCATCTTGTGTGAGTGTGTGTGTGCTTGTGCATGTGTGTGTTGATTGTAGTAATTTTTTTAAACTCACTTTGATTAATTAGAACAATTTTTGTAATAACCTAAATTTTATTTTAACAAAAAATATATTATTGGTCAATATCATACAATATCATATAGGGTTTGTCCACATGAGGCTTCGGAATGCTTTGTAATAAAGGTTTTTAAATAACATTATAT
>KZ809704.1:61640-74614 GCA_000696205.2 Oncopeltus fasciatus
GAACCAGCGAAAACGCCGCCACATGAACCCTATTAAATGAAATTAAAATTATTACATACTGTTCAGATGATAACATATGTCTAAGAAGCTTAAAAATGATCAAATACCAATATAAAATTCTCAGAACAAAATTTTTGTTATATGTTCCTTACCCAGTTTTTGGATAAACTCTCACATTCTTGCTCAAGTATAATAATAATGACTGATGAGGTAATTCTAAGCTTATAAAATCTTTTTTGCATTTCTATGCATATAAATACATTTATCTGTATTATGTATTATTATTATACATATATTATTATAAACATTATGTATTACATTCATAATGTTTATAATAATAAAACCAAATTTGGTATTAAGCTCATTTTCCCTAACTGTAGGATGAGTTCTTTAATGGCTGAAATCAGTCAAGGGAATTTAGAGAAAGACCAAAATTTAAAATCTTATCTAGATTTATTTTGTTGGGGTCCAATCACGGTAGATCCAAAAAGTACAATTTAAAAAATTAGTATTTTTTAATTATCTGATGACGTTATGTTTACATTGTAAACCATCTTCCGAGATGTCATGAAGGCATGAGGGGACGTCGTGTCACCTGGATCACATGCTCATGACTTACTACAATGTAAACCGAAACGTTAGCAGATAATTTAAATATAAACATTTTTTTAAATTGTATTTTATGGAAAATCTGCTAATAATCTTTATGGTCAAAAACTCTCAATTTGAACTTAAAATCTTAAGTCATTCTTATTATTTGCATTACAAATAAAACATAAAATTAAAATAGATATAAAATATAATTTTCTAACATTTATGATCTAGAATATTTTTAGAAAGCTCAATATTAAGAAAGCTATTTAAGAATATAATTTATTGTCTTGGGCAGTCCTTTTATTTTGTAAAATATAGATACTATATTTAGTATTTAGGCTTTTCATTGCAAACCCATGAAAGAATTTGTTTTTGTTGAAATTGAATGAGGGAAAGGGGTTCAGAGGGATACCAAAATTTATAATCATATCTTTGTTGCTATTTCAGCACAAAAAAATGTATTTAATGGATGTAAAAAGTGTTTTTTTTTTTACGTTTATGTTCAATAAATAACATTATTAACAAAAAAAAAAAAAAAACTTTATAAGGAAGTCTTTTAAAAATGTAAATGGGATTGGTGAGCCATAAATGTCACTTAAAAAAATAAGAGTATTACTTTATTTCCTNTAATATAATAAATGACGAGAGCCGACAAAATGCATGACAATGTCAGCTACTTCGAGTTTAAGACGAAGTTTTCGTCTTTCTTGTAAGTTAGGCTCTCGCTAATGAAGAGGGAATAGAGTGAAATATCTAGCCTGTCCTTGTGGTGTAAAGGTCAGCACACTAGGCCCGGATAGCAAGAGATCCAGGTTCGATTCCTGGCGAGGACGGATAGATTTTTTTATTCTGTTCCCTCTCATGAATTATTTATAAGGAAGTCTTTTAAAAATGTAAATGGGATTGGTGAGCCATAAATGTCACTTAAAAAAATAAGAGTATTACTTTATTTCCTTTTTATACTTCTCCAATATTCCTCAGCTATTAGCATATTCAACAGATTTTAATACATTTCCTGAAAGAACTGAATTTGGCTGCTTTTCTTCTAAATGTTAATTATGATACACTCTTCCTGTTCTCTTGGTAACAGCTTGAGGTCTCGATAATTTTGAAAAAAAAAAAACATCTGCCAGACCTTAGCCATAACCATCATATTTAATAAATTGAAAAAATTGAATGAGTTTCAATGAAAGAGGTCAACTGTTGTGGCCAACACCACCTATTGGTATTATTATACCTGGTTTTTAATTAATTAAATTTTATCAGCTGGTTTGGCAACTACTAAGAAGAGAAAGATAAATAAAGGAAAACGTCATAAATGTAACAATCATCAGAAAGTTAATTCCAATATTAACTAAAAATTAAATGCAACAAATTAAAGTACTAAATTTTATGAATAAAGGTGAGGGCAATGAGAGGGTAGTTAGGAATAGATACTCCAAATCACCTTCGATAAGTATTGATGCACATAGTTGCAAAAAAATCCTATATTGTAAAAATTCTGCAATAGTAACATACCAATTGGTGATTAAAGATTTAAAACCTATGATCATTGCAAAAAATAAATTAAAAAAATTAAAATATCCATAAAATCAAGTTCAATTTAAAAATCTTGTAAAGCACATATAGAATTAAAGGTTAAGTATAGATAAGAGAGAATGACACTTACAAAACTTAAAAGGAGTTTAAGGAAGACATATGACAGACATTTACCCATAAATTTATCCAGAAATGGACTACTACAAATTAATGCTTCACACAAGACAAATTTTTTTGTTGCAGAAATAAAGAAGTTTAATGAAAAATGTAACTGAGAACTTGAAATTGAGAACATGAAAAAAGTCATTAGTCTTTAAAGTGTTTCAAATTATGGAAAGAGTTAATAAATGGATGTAACAGACAAAGAGAAACTATATATTTAGAATTCCTATCTACAATGAATATATAGATACAAACAAATATTTAACAAAATATATATTTACGAGTATCTATTTTTTTTTAATAGTTCAATAAAATATTAAAATAACTAATAGATAAACCGATTAGGTATAAGCTTAATGGATGTCAAAAGTTAATTAAAGATTATGGAAACAATAAATTATAAAGATTTAAGGAACTGACTAAAGAAGAAAACAAATTCTAATAGATGAAATTGGTGAAATTCAACCTAATGTATACAATTAGAAAATAAAAATCTGAAGGTACTTTAGAACAACCAGTTGCTCTTTTATTTATTTATTTTTTTTTTTACACCGAATTGATTTGCTGTAAATGGAAAAAAGTAAATACAACAGACACTTGATAATTTGTAATAAGTGGGACTGAGAGGCTAACATAATAACAAAAATAAACGTGAAGTAGAGAATTTTACAGAGGAAATAATGACAAAGCTATTTAAAGAAAAATTAACATGAGATTATAAACAAACACACATACATATGTAAGTATACATATGATATATATTATATTTTAAGAAATATATCTTATTTTCCAATAGTCATCTTGAATATGTATAAAAAAATAAAACTGTCCTGTAACATGTAAATCAGCTACTTGTTTTGACAATATATTTTCTTATCTATTATTTATAGCTAGGAACATCTAGAACCAACTCCAAATCAGATGTAAAATTTCTGTTTCACACTCAATGAACTTTGTAAACATTTCCTCTATTTATTTTCATTAAATATGAAAAAATTATACATACTATCATATTTTTTTTCACGAGTAGCTTCATTTTTAGAATTAAGCACATGTTCTATAATTTTATTTTCATTTATACTTTTGTATCCTAAATCTGTACTATCCATATTGAATCAGTCATTTAGCTCTTGCTTATCTACTTGGACAGAATTATTAGACATTTTGAATATATCTTATCGAAAAAAGTATTGATTTCTTCTATATCTTTACTATCATCAACTGTCCTTTATGGCCACAACTTATTCCAGCTTCAAGAAAGTGTTTTATGGAAAACATTGTTTAATACAACTGCTATATGAAAATATCAGTTAATTTGCATACCCTTTCAAAATCAACTTAAATTTTAACCTAAATCAGAAGAAATATATTTTTGTAGTCTAGTAACTTAGGATATGACTGATATCACAATCACTGTTAATGAAAGTTTGTGATTACCACAAGTATATTGTGCAAACTATGATTGTTAATTATTCTTTTCTCATTTTATACCCAGAAGTTTCTCAGCCCTTTGCTAATGATTTATAGGTTAGATTCCCAGTATAAGACACTTTCATCAAACTTCTAATCTACTGAAACACAATATTGTAATTTTTTATTCCAATAGTATTTACTATTAGCATTCATCACTTCTCCTTTTGTAGATTTTTCACTCACCTCAAAGGAAGGTGTATTTGTTGATATCCCTAATATCGGATCCTAGTATAGTTCAAATTTGGTACAATTTTGAGAGTTTACTTTCACTTTCATATTCTGATTTTAAAATACTTTTTTTTTTCTCTGCTCTTTTATTTACTTATAATTTTTTCTTTATATTATACTGGGGAACTCTTTTTTTCTTTTTTTTTTTTTTTTTTTTTCGTTAGCCTCCCTTGCAACCACTTAGGGTCATTGNATCATTAGCTAGTTTTTTTGAGTTAGATCTGACACTGTTTTTTCACTAATTCTTGGCTTCTGAATCCAAGAATAACCTCAGATTTTGTCTATCACGTCAACTTTTTAAACTACAGGATATCCTCAGAAATCATAAAAATTAAAAGAATATAAAGTAAAAACGTACCAAATAAACAATTTCCAAAACATTTATGTAAGTTAAATCAAGTTCATACATATAAAATTGTTTAATTAATGAACAGTACTTAAAAATTAAGATACAAATTTGCGTTAGTAGCTTTTCTGGAGTGTTTAGTTTGTGTACATTCGTGCTTGATGCTCCCACAATAGTCAGCCATCATATGTACATCCCATCTACCTTGATACCTTGCTTCCATGACCCTCAAGTCTTGATGGAAACGCTCACCCTGCTCATCACTCACTGAACCAAGATTGTCCGGGAAATTAGCAAGATGGCTGTGTAAAAAATTGCAATTTAATGCTTATGTTGCAACCTAGCTTTTGGAAGCTTGCTAAGAGTTGCTGGACAATTTCAGAGTTATTCAATACTTGTGTATTTCCAAGAAAGTCTTTAATAATGTTTTTGAATGCCATATCCATATTCCCCTTCTTCCAAAGTGGGAAATTCATTGAAAACTGGCACAGGGACTTTGGCTGAATGCGGTACTGGGCATATAGCTAATGGTAAACTAGGATACTCTATTTTACATTTGTTTTTCTTGTTATATCCTGATGTTTTCACTATACAAAAGTAACAATCACTTGAATAATCTGTGGGCTCGCGCCAAATCATAGGTATACCAAATGGAAGCTTAGCACGTATTCTCTTGGTCCACATCCGTAAACCCTCAACACACTTTATGAGGTGACCATGCTTTATCTTGATCACAAAGATTCACTTTAAAATAGGCAAAATATGCTAGTCTGACAAATGTACTATTTGTCCTTTGACTGGAAATGGTAAAACTGCCACATATATAATAAAACGAATCGAGGCTGTTTTCGCACTTTCAACTTGTAGGAGCAGAGGTAGCCATAAGGAAACATTTCAGTTCAAACACACTATGTAGTTCTGCACACTTCCGTAACGAAATACTAAATTCTGCTTACCGACACACGTTTCACCACAGTATAACAGACATAACTAAACAGGCAGATCTATACCAGCATGCGCCCCACCCACATAGAAACCAAACGGGACATAATAGAAGAAAACTAAAAAAAGTTTGGAAACTAGCATGCCTAATTCTATAGAAAATAGCTAAAAAAATCTAACTCAACAGAAATTGAGTCTCAAATTGTTCCCCAGTGTTAACCATAAATTGCATTAGAACTTCTCTAGAAAAATGTTTTTCAATTAAGTAATTAAACAAAAGTAGTTTCTAGGAACTAACAGAATATACCTCATATGATTTTCATAATTTTTACAATACCTTACAAGTAAGAAATAAGTTTTATTAATACTTTTTTCCATACAGTCTAAATATTCTTTATTTGCCGATTATTTTAATTTAAATTATTACTGCAGGTTAATGTTTCAGAAAAATATTCACTAAATTGTTTGAAAACAGAATGACAGAAAGTTTTCACCAATCTTAAGAATAAAAACAGTTCTAACCCCTCAAAGCTGCTTTCTGCAATTGTAAATTTAAATATTATTCTTATAATAATTATATTCTGTGAAGTAGCTGAAAATTTTGAAAACAAAATTCAATAAACAGATTAAATGTTAGAATTCCTAAAAAAAATTTGTGTAAACCAATTAAAATCATTTCAAAGTTTAAATATAGAAACTTTGATAAAAAATAAGGATGCATAACGTATTAGTACATTTGAAATAAAGTACCTATAATTTCAACTCATTAGTATGAACAAACTTTAAAGAATTTACAATAATCCATCAAGTTTTTTTTTATTTAATATTTATTTTTATGTATGATATCAAACTGTTTTGGTTTTTTCATCTTCAGAAAAATTCCATAATTTCAGCATTATTAGGTTTTAAAATTGAGGCAATGATATACAACTTCAATCATAACCATCTCATGAAAAAGTAACCAACCACCTTGAAATAATATAAATTCCATGAAAGATAATAATAAAGAATGGATTCGAAACCGACAATTAAAATAAAACATGAAATGAAAGATAACCAAATAAACAATATTTTTGTGAGATTTTGGCCTTTAGAATGTCTAAATTAATTAGGTTTAAGGAGATATTCTTTAAAAAGTCTACTTGTCTAGTAGCTTACAGTAAAAATTAATAATTCTTAAATAAAAATTACTTTAAAAAGTTAAAAGTATAAAAATAATCATAGCCCTTATAGATATTCAAAGAAGCTGACCTTAAATTCAAAATAAATGATCGCATTTACATTAAACAGGTATGGATCATGCTCAATTTGTAGGTACAAGGTACATAGCAGTTCAATTACAGACTAGTTCAATTACTTCTTAAATAATTTTAAAAAGCTTGTAAAACTACTGAAACATATATAAAAAATCAAAACTAATAATTGCTCCATCTCACAGGTATCAGATCGTTCAGCAAGCAGTAGTTTTGAAGAGGGGAGGAAAAACCAGCAGCCTGCTCACATCATATGGCACACGGTTATATACGATGAAGACTGGCAGAAAAAGCAATCAATGTTTTCCACTTTACTTGAAATTTCTATAACAGAAAAATGAATGACATATTCACTTCTGTTTAAGGTAAAATAATGAGAACTTTCCCTTGCTGAAGATATACCCGCCTGACTCATGAAATAATTTCCTCCCTCCTTTTAATTAAAAACAAGTTTCGTTTACTAGATGAGTATAAGGTATAACAATGTATCTTATATAAATGCATGGCTGTTTAACTTAATATTAATCCGTTTTAACTGCTACCAGTCAAGTTAATTTTTAATTAAGCCCCTCATCAGTGCTGATTGTGAATCAGTAAATCAAACCTATTGCCTTAAAATCAAGGTATTGTCTGTCCAATTGTTATAAATAAAATGAACATCACTATGAATATGAAGAGGAGAAGGAGAAGAAAAAAAAAGAACAGAAAATCAGTCAACTTTGGAATTATAAAAAATAATATTGAGCCACAATTATATTCTTCAGAATAATAATTAGTAATCTGATTCTACTACAGCCAGTTTTTCAATTTAATTTAATTTTATTTAACGATGGTTTGAATTTTCAATTTAATTTCTCAAGTATTAAAGAAAAGAAAATTAACTTTTCAGCTGGGTAATAAACCAAGGAACCTTCCAGCTCAAGCCCCACCTGTGCCATTGTATGTCTACCAACCGAACTCTTATTCTTAATGGGCGTTAAAAATGACAGTTTTTCAACCAAATATTTGTATTATTATATATTTTATATAAATACAATTAATAGTATAATAATAAACTCATAATATAGTCCATTATTATCTCCCGTCATTAGTCATCTGCTAGCAAATTGATAGATCCATGCTAATATCATTCCTTGGGATGGCTGTTAAAGAACTCTTGGATCACAATTTCAACATTATCAAATTTTTTACTTAAAAGAAAATTGGTCATGTATCAAAACAAGTAGTAATGCGGTGGTGCGAGGTCTGAACTACATGGTAGCTCATCCATCTGCCACATGCAGGACTTCGAACCCATAAAGGAGTTTAAACTTTTGCTCGATGGTAGGTTTAAGGTTGAATTTATGTCATTTTATCTTGTTGGTATAAAACTGTTCTTTGGTTTATCAAAGCAGAATAATGCTCAGACAATTTTCCAGTTATTCGCAGTAGAGTTCAGAATTAATTGAGTGGCCATCAGGAACGAATTCGTTATGAATAACATCTTCAAAATTCCAAAAAATGGATTGGACCAAACTAGTGCCACCAGCAGAACCCATCAGAAATCCTTCTTTCTGCTTATTTACTACTTTTGAAATAAATTTGAAGTACTTGAAGTACTTTTTATTCTATTTCCTCTCATTAATTGTTTAAAATTTATATAGGATAAAAAACCACAACCAAATAAAATATTTATAAAGATAAATTTGAAGTACTTTTCTTACATTTTTCTTCCAGACTATAAAAAAAAAAACAAAAAAAAAACCATCACATAACAGTGGCAAAACCCTCAAAATTCCTCTGCTATGGAACAGATAAAATTCAGCGTTCTACGGATTAGAATGTAGTGCTTGTTATGCTCCGTGTCCGTAGGACACTAGAAATTAAAATTAAGGTGTAAAGAAAATGTAAAAAAAATGATTCAAAGCTCTATGAGCATTTAATTACAGATAGTATTTTATAACTTTTACTAATATTTACATAATTAATCTTAAAATATATTAGTAAATTTAAAATGATATTCTGACTTTGTACATAATTTTTAGTTCTTATAAAAAAATGTTAACTTTTAAAATAATATTGATATCAGTTCTGATATAATTTTGTAGTGCTTCTAAAGTTGGAAGCACTCATATTTAAAAAAATATATTTTATGGGGAGCCCACAAACTGGCTAGAAGTATAGAAATGGTCCACATTAAATATACACAAGCAAAGGAAGTTTCAAAATCTACCGGAATTTCAGATATTATTTTTTGTCATCATTCCCTGCAACAATCTGACATGGTAAAATACAATATGAAGGATCCCCTAATCCTCTATACCATCAGCTTCCAAATATAAGTTGTGTCTTTAGTGGCTCATAGGTATCTTAACCTTAAGTCTGGTTGAATTCTTTGCTCATGCTTATTAAAACTGAGACTGTTTTTGCCACTTAATTATTAATGTTGCCCCACAAGTTTCAGACCATTATAGCAGAACTCAAGCTTCAGATATTAATTGAGATAGCTAACTAACATTTTGTCGTCCACAAACAAAGATTCTTAACATGCTAGGCTCAATACTTGGCTGATTTCTATATAAGTAATCATAATCATAAATTACTGGAGATCATATGGTTAACAGAAGAATACAATTTAAAAAATGGCATCTTACAGCAAATTTCTAATGGCCTGGATCTGATCGCTTGCTCAATATCGCAAGACTAAATAAAAAAT
Source organism: Oncopeltus fasciatus (assembly GCA_000696205.2). Lineage (NCBI taxonomy): Eukaryota > Metazoa > Arthropoda > Insecta > Hemiptera > Lygaeidae > Oncopeltus > Oncopeltus fasciatus. The sequence goes on from KZ809704.1 coordinate 70,873, forward strand.
TGTATATTTTCTAACAAACACTTCATAGGTAAAGTGGTCACCATAAACAGTATTCAACTACTTCCTTCTTAGCAACATATTGATTAAGCCAAATAGGTTTTCTTTATTAGGATATAATAAAAATTAAGATGAGTTCCTCACAATTTATGTTCTGATTTAATGATTTTGAAGAGTTCTTCAAAACTGCCAATATCACCACGGAGTGAAGACTATTACTCTAGACTAAGACCCTGCATTCTGACAGTGTTAAAGAGCTCCTGAAGATCAATTATTAGAGCCAAAAATATTTGAGCGGAAAATAAATAATTGTGGAGTAGACTCATCTATTATTCAATGAAACTTCGTTATAAAGTTTTAACCATTAAAGTTCAAGGAGACTTCACAAAACCAAATATCAGGGGGCTTCGAAGATTTCTTGGGATGATAAATTTCGCACAAAAAGCATTCTTTAGACATTGGATTCTAGGATTTCTTAAAAGCTTGACTCATAACTGCAGGAGACTCAACAAAACACCCATTGAATGGATCCAGATATTTGAAAAATAGCCTACTTGATACGATCAGTCCACCTAACAACTTTAGACAACTTTTCACCTATCTGTGAATGGGTAGAGAATGGGTATAACAGAATCTTGGAGCAATTTGTAATGAAGTTTAGCACCAACTGCAATGAAGTTTAGTTTTTTTCAATGTCCTCAGCCAAGCACAACACAAATTTATGCCACAACATAAAATCAAGTGTTTCTTGTTATTTATAAGTAGGTGTACCATTTCAGATATTCAGACACTCTAATAGATGTTGGGAATTTACACAAACAAAAACCAGTGCTCATGGCTATTATCACTTACAAACCTAAAATTACTTACAAACTAAAATCTACTGATCTATAATGACTACTCAGTTTTTAGAAAAGAAGCTGGTGGTAATATAATGTATGGGCATAGAGAAGCACAAGCCTTTAAGTTTGCTTAAAGACTTCTTTGTCACCAGTCTTACCAGAGTAACCTATTAAGGCACTTGGGCAGCTCTGAACAACCTCACCTGAATTCAATTAATAAATAAAATACACTTAACAAATATATTTATCAACTGCTCCCATGTATTTTAGAGGGAAAACACAGTTAAGAAGCTATTAATATTCTCAGAAGATATTCATGTACTAACAAGGGATAGAGACATGGAGGAAAGATATATAAATCCAACTTAGAAACAGAAAGGTTATGGTTTCTCTCTAAAGGCTTAATGAAGCATATCTCATGACAGAAAATCCTAAGAGAAGTATCACTGACAAACAATAACTCAAGAGAATTATCACATAGTACATTTTCTGTCTTTTGGGGAGAAGAGTTGACATGGCTACTATATGACACCTTTCTAGGGGCCTTGCCTTCCGGGAGTTGATTATCAATCTGACTATTAGAGGTAATAGATTTATTGGTAACTGAACCAATCTACCTATAACCTACCTATCTATTTGTAGCAATTGGTATATTGATAACTAAGTTGGGTGATCAATTGGTAGAAGATCCCACACCCTTCTCTTAAGTTTTTCTTCTCAAAGCTATGCTCAAAACTAAGCAACTCCCTACACATGGTTTTGTGATTAACCATAGTTATAAAAAGCAACTGATCAGCTCACCAGTTGTGGAACAAACTCAATGCCAAATACACAATTATAAGGTACTCAGTTTTTGTATCTAGTAAGTAGGAAAAATGAATTTTTTTCAAGAAACGTTCATGAATACAACCTTAATAGCTGCATACATTTGGATTATTAATATTCTTATATGATGGGGATAAATAATTATCCAACGATAATCAAAACATTAATACTTTTTGATTTTCATTAATTACAAAAACATTTAACTAGTTTACTATTTTATTCATGTTTAAACTTAGTGTATATCACATTGTAAAGATAATTACTGAAAAATCTGAAGTAAAGAGATAAAAGAGAGCATTGGGGTCACTAAATTAAAAAAAAAAAAAAATTTGTCTTTACAAATGGCATTGATAAACCTTATTGTTGAACATGCATTTTTTCTCATAATATTTTAAAAAGTGGGTAAACATAAAAATCAGAAGTAAAGAGATCAATAAAATAATTAAAAGTCTGACACACAAGAGGTATGCAAACTAAGCCGGTTCCCCACATCTGTTAGTATCATAATCGATAAACAGAAAAAATACTGATATGATAAAAAAAAGTAATAAAATAATGAGGAGAATAAGTGAGTCAGGAAAGGCTGGATATAGGCTTCACATTAAGTTCAAAATTATCTTTTAAAACTAGGACTATTAAAAAAATCACAGAAGAAATAGTAAGAAAATGGTATCTTGAGCCAACTATGTTCTACAAATGCTTCTTCACTAACTACAAATTATTAATTTTTTCCATTTAATCTGTCAGTAATGTTCCCTCCACCCTACTAAACTTCAATTATTAATGGATAATACTTAATACTCAATGATTAGTAGAAAAAAAAATTAAAATATTGAATTTGGTTTCTTTGGTTTCACATTTTAAGAATAAGAAAGGGGGACATAAACCTTCTTATTATCCAATTTCAATTTCTACTAATGTAGGATCAGTAAAAAGTTGAATTTTTTTCAAAAATTGTTATGGTACTGATGGGAATAACTAGAATTACTTGAAACAGGGAAATAGACTGGAATAGAAAATCTACTTAGTGAAAAATATAACATGCAAATTAAAGGTAGGTAATTTATAATCTTAATTTTGCATTTTCAAAATTATTTAAAGTATTAAGTGACTGAGATATGAATATTAGTTTGATCATTTACATAGTATAATAAAAGAAGATGAAAAGCTATTTAAAATTTTCCTTTACCTAGATAGGGTTGAATGTAGAGAAATTATGAACAACACTGCAACAATATTCTGTTAATCTAAATTCAATTATCAGGATTATAACTTATTATAATAAGAACCCCCCTCCCCTTTAAATCGACCTTTAAATCAATTCAAGACAAGTAGATTAAAATGCATGTTAAATTATGATGTGTTGATGTCTTGTTTAAGTATATAAAATAAATATGCTTAAACACGACATCAAAACATTAATTCCCATATGAAACTTACATTTTTCTTAGTGAAAAATAAAATATAAATTATCTCATTCTTCATAGTTAATGTGACACATTCAAAGAAAGCCTTTTCTCAGCAAAATTTATTTTCATGAAAAATAGATTAGTTAATAAAAGTTATTGTAGCACTAAAACTACTGTAAATGAGGGAGTGGGTAAGTCATTATTTTAAAGTTAAAAATTATTTTGAGCTTTATAAGGATTTTTAAAGTTTACTCCAAAAAAATCTAATTCCTCCTAAATAAAAATTAATAATACTGAGCTATCTCTCAGAAACAAGGCCGTCCGAGGTCAACTTCCCACCGTGACGAGAGATTTTTGCAACTGCATGCTCTTCGGGATCGCCGATCAACTGGTAACAGTCTGCGTGGTCTCCTCCAGAGGTTCAGGAATGTGTAAATTTCAGAGCGAACCGTGAGAAGACGACTCAACGATTATGGATTGACCTCCCATCCTTCAGCTACTTGACCTCTTCTCTCCAGGGAACACCGGGTTGAGCGCTTGAGGTTTGCACGGGAGCACCTAAACTGGACTCAGGAAGATTGGAGCCTCGTATTATTCAGCGATGAGTCAAGATTCTCTCTCCAATCTCCAGATGGACGGGAAAAGGTATGGCGAAGGCGGGGAGAGAGG
>KZ809705.1:14585-25111 GCA_000696205.2 Oncopeltus fasciatus
GTGTGTGTGTATGTATGTGTGTGTGTGTGTGTGTGTGTGTTTGTTCAAAAACTTATGTGTAATAAGTTAAAAATCTGATGTACCAATGATGTATCGTATTCTTATCGTATTTTACTCTTTAAAGTATTTAATAATTTCTTCAAACGTAATACAAATTCTCCTAAAAATTGTTTATATAGAATTTTGCTTGTCAGTAATTGTTGACCGTAATAATACTATTAACATATTTTTCAAAGGAAATAGTATATGTATCAATGACCAAGATATTAATTTTTATGATAATTTAGTTTCCCTCTTCTTTTGCGATGATAATTATTAACATTTTTGACATTGAAGATGGACAGAAAGAAATGTTTACATTTTTATGTTATTGGCTTCAATAAACAGTTTATCATTTTTAAATATACCTCAGAAGAAATGGAGATTAAGTTTTTCACTATAGAATCTTAGAAACATTTTATTTTGGTCTAATCAAAATTTATTACTTCTACTTATTCTGCTTATTATAAGTTAAGTTTTTTGCTTTACGAATTTACGCTTTCATCAGAATGATTCACCCATCAAGGTGGGGAATGTTAATATTGTCTCGGCGACTGAAATAAATATCTGCTTCAGGTAATAGCAGTACCAGCACAGTAAATCCATTTATGTAGAGGATTTCAGTGTGCAGAGATATCCATATTTAATTAACTTTTGACGCGAATAGTAAAAATGACTAAATATGTCAAAATGGAATGAATGTTAAACATTATCTCATTTGAATTAAGCTAAGTATACTTTTTTGGAGTTAACACATCCCCACTGATAGTGCAGGTCGTCGTAAGAGCCTTCCAATTTGCATAAATCAAAATAGTAATTGCCTAATCATGTGGGGGAAAAGTCACTGATTAAAGATGAGGGGTTCCACAAGGAGGCTTCAAAGGCCCCTTGTTATTAAACATATCTGCTTTCATGTAGCCAGGACATTAATTGCCCCTCCACTCCCCGAATGTCACTGCTTGTTTACAGTTAAGCTCGTGCGGGAAGCTGGCGGATGAGCCATCTGATCGGGAGGAATGCCGGGGCGAGGAAGAGCACGAGGACCTTGGCTCCGGGTGAAAGGGAAGACGACCGCCCGCGCGACCTTACGTAAGTGTTCTTGGCACATCACGACCTCACGACCCGAGCCCGCGGGAAGACGTTCCCAGGAGACACGGGGAGATAGTACATCTCGCAGGCGGTACCCGACAGCTGCATTCTGGCTCCCACATTGCTTCGTTTGTGGCAGGGAACGACTGCAGAATCCTTGTCTATTTGAGCGAGTGCAATTGGGATCACACTGTAACATTTAGGAGTCATCTCTCTCTCTCTTATAATAAAAGAAAAAAAAAGTCAGTTTAAAAATAAATGGTAGTTCCTAACACTTGAGCTCTCCCTAAAATTAAAATTTATTCCCACAAAGATTTTGTAAGCTAAGCAAATTTACTACTCGTGAATGTTATATTGAAGCTGAAAAGAAAGAAAAGTAAATTACTATACTAGTTAACGCAGCTCAAAAATGATTGGAGTCTGGCCTAGGTTTGAGAAAAAATAAAAAAACAGTTGCCGAGTTTGACATATATTCTTAATCAATTGTATTTCGGTGTTATTTTTAAAAATATTTGACGAATTTATATACCAATTTTTTAAGTTTAAATTATTCAAATTTTCCAACTCTCACTATTTATATAATAGTAATATTAATATTTGATTAATTGCCCTGAAGAAGGAATTAAATATTCTGAAACTGTCGGCATTTTAGTTTAGTTTTTTACAACTGTGAGCGACACCCATGTCCCAACTCCTCTGTGATAACCACAGTCATTTTGAATACATTGAATAATAAATTCATAACACTAATAATAATGAATATATTAAAGATGATTATATTTTGCTGGCGGAAGACATTAAAAAATTTTTTTTAAATAACAAAAATTTAAAAAATTGGTGTTATACTTTAGTATCACCCCTTAAAAACTACGCTGATTATTTTGAGGGAAAAACGCAAGTATTAGGTTTCCTATTTCTTTTTTTAAAGATGACGCTATATTGCNTTAATATAATTTAATTATATAAGCAAGCAAAAAATTGATTTTGGTTATACTACTTTCTAAGTTGGAATTAAATCAATTTCGGTACAGGCCATAGACTCTTTGAAAAACGAATTCCAAATGTGTTCCCCTGACTTTCTGAAGTTCTTAAATTAAATTAATTTGAATCATACAGGGAGCAAGAACAATTCTAGCTCCCTGTACGATTAAATAATGAAATGTGGGATTATATTACCACAATTATCATGACTCGAGCATTAAAGTTATCTGAGAACGACGTCAGCACACCGCTCTGGCCGTCTGATTTTTTCTCATCTATGAAGAATGGCTCTCCATTAAGGCTGGTATTTCTCATAGGAGTTTTTGCGGTGTCTTTACAACAGAAGCAGAGAAGGAAAAACTGTAGCTATGCTCTGTGAGTACTAAAACAGGAGATGTTTTGGCTTAGAATCCATTACTCGAGCTATTTCATTTCCTTCAAAACAAATATTGAATGAGATGTATACACATTAAAAAATAACGTAAAGTATAATTCGTTTACAAAGTTCGTTAACTTTATTCGTGAAAAACATTTTTATATATCTTGAAGTTGAATTAAAAATCTAAGAAATCATCTAGGAGTTGTGTACCAATGCTATCGATAATTATTTCCTTTTTGCAAAATCTACACACTCACACACACACAAACACATATGTATATTATGTGTGTGTGTATATTTAGATTATATGCTTATTAAATTACAGTTATCTTATTTTATTGAACTTGAAACAATAGTTACCATTCATTTTTTTAATAATGAATAAATAAAGCTTAACTGTGATTTCTTCTGCTTATTAGTTTATATCATAAAATAATTATGACATAGAAACATATTTCAATCGTTGTGAATGATAAGCTATAAGCTAAGCATAAACTTTTAATTTTAATTTTAAGCAAACTAATAAAAAACAGAATTATTATAGTTATTATTAGATGATTTTAGTTGGGGTTTGGTCAAGGTAGATCCAAAAAATACAAATTAAAAAAAAGTAAATTTTTTTAAAAGATTATCTGCCAACGTTTCGGCTTACATTGTAAGCCATCTTCAGTTCTATCATGAAGACGAGAGAGGACATCCTGTCCCTAAGCTCACATTTCCATTTTCTCGTCTTCATGATAGACAGCCCTGAAGATTACATTATAAGCAGAAAAGTTGGCAGATAATCTTTAAAAAATACACTTTTTTTTGGATCTACCTTGACCAAACCCCAACTAAAATCATCTAATAATAATACATATCTACGGTCAAAAAAACTCTCCATTTGANAAAAAAAACATACCGGCCGTTGTTGACTGAGACAAGCCCGTGCAGATACGGAACTGAAGGCTCGTTCCCCGACATATAACCTCCCCTAGAGAAAACCTGTAAAAGAGTGAGCTAACTTTACTTTCTTTCCGAGTGTCGCGGGGCGAGGCGTCTCTTTTGAATGACAAAAGGCCCCAGCAACGCAAATGGGTCAGCTCGCTGTCGCCTTCATTATCCCACACAGATCAAAAAACCGCACATCTCTTGTGAGAGCGAATCTCTCGGAGTAAGTTACCATTTCAGTTCGCACGAGCAATGTATTCAGTTTTGTACGCTTCAGAAATCTAACGGTTACCTTCGAATTTTATGTTTGTTGGTTAATATAGAATTTTTTTATTTTTTTAAAACTTTATTATTTATTACTTTTTACATATTTTGTATATAGTAATGTGCTGGTTAATATTCACAGTAAAAATTAATTTACAAAAAGAAAGGAAAAAGTAACAAACAAAAGAAACAACTAGGTAGATAAATAAATAAATAACTAAGTAAGAAATATANTGTTGGCAATGAGAAGGTCATGGGGCCATTTCCTATTCAGGCGACGTGGTGGATTATCAGGATGGGTAATACTGGATAGAGTTTGGGCTAAAGGATTAGAATGCATGGAAAGGTCAGAGTGGAATTTATTAAAACGGGTTGTGATGACGTCTTTAACAAAAGGGATGTCAAGGTCATTGTGGAATAAGGAGTTTGTAATACAGAATTATAAATCATTTTAATCAATTTTGAACTCTAATTTTTCATATTTCACAATATTTTAACTATATTACAACTAAAGTATTATAAAAAAATTATAATTTGATTGTTTAATCGAATCATTACGTTTTAAAGTCCTCTGAAATTTGTTGTATTTTTATTCGTATGTTTTTTGGATGGGGTCACTATTTTTGTAATACCTTACAGGTCGCACAGTTTNATTTCCTATTCAGGCGACGTGGTGGATTATCAGGATGGGTAATACTGGATAGAGTTTGGGCTAAAGGATTGGGATGTATGGAAAGGCCAGAGTGGAATTTATTAAAGCGGGTTGTAATGATGTCCTTGACTAAAGGGATTTTGAGGTCATTGTGGAGTAAGGAGTTTGTAATACAGAATTAGAAATTATTTTAATCTATTTAGTACTGTATTTTTTTTATATGTCACAATATTTTAACTATATTACAACTGAAGTATTATACAGAAATTATAGTTTGATTGTTTAATCGATTCATTACGTTTTAAAGTCCTCTGAAATTTGTTGTATTTTTATTCGTATGTTTTTTGGATGGGGTCACTATTTTTGTAATACCTTACAGGTCGCACAGTTTGACAGATCTCAACCAAATTCGAAATTAGTTATTGACTGTAATAAAAGTTACTAAGTTTTACAGCTTTAAAATCGTGCTCATTAAAGTGTGTTAGCCTCTCCTTCAACCACTTAGGCTCTTAGAGGGAGAGGCTATCTTCAAGTTGCCAATCCATTCTAAACATCTATGGTTAGGTCTTGTTTTTATTTATACTCTGATAAAAGCTTGCCCTGGCGCGGGATTTAAACCCGCAGGGCCAGGATTGCGAGGCCCGAATACATCCCCTGTGCTTCCCTGGCACCCAAATCATGGTGAGTAGGGCTGTAATTTGCAAATGAATTGTTCCTTGCAATAAATATTGGGGGAGTCGGCATATCCAAGTGAATATGGTGAATATTTTGGGTCTCACACCCATGGCACTGCAAGTTTGAGCCCCGCACTGGGCATGCATTAATAATATTGGGGGAGTCGGCATATCCAAGAGGATCTTTTTGGGTATCACACCCATGGCAATGCAAGTTTCAGCCCAGCACTGGGCATGTATTAATAAGAAATATAAGCTGTTTACTACTCTACGTACATCATAACAGGTGGCTTTTTATTGGCAGCTCCTTCCTCCACAACTGAAGAGAGTACAATGGAGGTAATAAAAAAAAAAATACTGGAGTTATTCCAGAGCTTTCCGTTTGTATTTCTGTTCTCTGACTGGCGTTGTTGAATGCTTTAGAGGCATTTTGATTTTATGAATAATTTTGAAAAAGTCCATAGAGAATTTCTGTATATATTGAATACAAATACAATTAGTTTATCATATCAATGCATTTAAATTTAATCGAGTGGAACATTTTATTTTTGTGTACATGTTATTTTGAACCTTCGTTAGAATGCTAATTTTGTAACGAGTATTTTACATTTGAGATAGAGAAATAAATGTTAAAATTTATTTTCTTAGGCAGTCAACAGACTCTCTGGGACTGAAAGTAGATAAATTGAATTAGTTTACGCTCCAATTTTTTCTTCAATTTAATATTAGGCTTTTAAGATCAAATTTTAATTCTTAGGTGATTACTTTTTTCTAGTTGCACTTTAAATATGATACTTCTAGTCATATCTCACTAATTCATCTGGAATGGACTCTTCCTAGTTCCATTTGAGAGATTTACTTATTTTCAAAGCGCTTACCACAAAATACCTAATAGATATAAAAATATTTTGAGAATAAATGAACTACCAAAAAATACCTTTATTTTCACATTCTTCACCTATGAAGTAAATAAGAAGCTTAGAAATGAAAATAAACATGGTTAAATAATAATCGTGAAAAATATTGATGCTCAAACTAATTGCTATTGTTTTCTCATAAAATTTTAGGATTATCATATGCTCATATAATTATTGTCGAGGACAATGTTAGGATTTCAGTATTGAATTTTGTACTTCTGCAAAGGATAGCAAACTTAGACAGTCAACTACAGAACCACAACGCTCTCGGTTGTAATCAAGTCTTTCTCTCGGCAATCATCTATTGTTGACTTAAGTAGTACACTGGCTGCTTGACCTCATCTATTGCAACTCTTTGGAGTCAAACGAGCCGCGGAGGATCGCCGTTTGTGGGAGAGTTTCGCCAACTCGCCCCAGCTGAGGGTACAGCTCATTATGTAAAGTCTCAGCTCACTGCGAATCTCACACAGAACCGAGTCGCCATTATGTAAATAGTTGATATCCACAGTTGGCATCATGGGATGGGAACTGTTAAATTCCCAAAAGATTTGTCCACCTGTTCGAGCTTCATGGTTACATCGCCCTCAGGGAGCTAACCTGTCGGATGTAACCTCAATGCCCCCTTCCTCAAATCACCTTAATCTTTGAGATCATATTTGGTCTTTGTTTAATAATTTAAAATATCTAAGAACATATAGAGTGTCACGAAATCTTATGAAACAAAAATAAATTTATTATTAATCGGTACTGAAAAAAAAAAAACTAGTTTCTCCGCACATTGTACTTTTTATTATGTTTATCATCAGTTTAGTTCTGCACTCTGAGATGTAACCATAAACCTCACTCAGAGATCTCTCCAGATATCACTATCGCCCTGATGACGACTTACAAGTTGAGTCGAATTGTCGGTAATTATAAAATAATTAACCAACAATTTTGGAGTATATTATTTTTCTGATCCTGGTTGAAACTCTTACTAATTTACCCCACCATACTTTTTATTAGATATAGCTTAGCGCTTTTATGCTTCATGATTCTATCATCTAAGCTCACTGAGGAAAACTTATGTTCTGTCTACTTCTACTAAGGTGGGTCGCTTACTGAGTAGGCTTTAAGGGTAATCGGTTAACCCTCGAGGTTGATAGAAATATAAGCTTTTCTGATGATGGGGTCATGAGTCATGAAAACGCTAGGCTATAACTTTTATTTAACCTTTATTTACTTATTACATTCTGTTAAAATAAAAACATTTTCTAAATTTATTACAATGAGTAGTAAAAATGACATTGGATGACTACCACATGAGGAGAGAAGGTGACCAATGATAAAACTCTTCAAAGCTGTAACTAATTTAAAAAAATTAGTTATTTCTTAGCGCTATTGTGTGGAGAATAGAATTTCGTTTCTGTACCTGTTTACAAATAATTCCCCTTCCCAAACTATTGAAATATATAATTTATTATATTGTGACATAAAATTTAAATTTTGAATTGTTAAACTAATGTAATCCTAGAAAAAAAAGTAGGAAGTGTTTATTTTGCTTTCTCTGCTTAAATTTTTTAAAAGTTCACAGTCATATCAGTAATATTTATTATAGAATTAAAATATTGATTTAATTCATCAATACCCTGCAATTATTCCTAAATAACACGAAGTGTAAGTAACATAAAACCCAGCTTTTTAATTATTTTTTTTTAGAACATTAAATGACGAAATTACTTCTTTTTTTTTCAATTAAAATATTTGCATTGTTATTTGTCAACACTTAATCAAAAATCAGTTTTCCTCTAACATAAGTAAAGAATGCAGATGTTTCATCTATATCTCTCAGTGTTTTTTAACCACTTTTACAGTTAGACCTCCATTCTTCCCATTCTCCTTGAGATATTTTTCTAGTGTATGTTAAAATACATCAGGTGAAGAAGAAGGACTCGAAGGAAGGCCACTGCCGAGAAGAGAATCGTGGCTTTCAATGACCCAGCTTTTATGGTATAGTTTCGAAAGACCAGAGAGGAGACATCGTGAAGGTTAATCCAAGTCCGGGATGAGCGTACAGACTCACCAGGATTTACGTAAGGCAGGCGGGTAGAGCCTGCTAGCACAGTCCAGAGACAATGGGAACGGCTATCAGATCTCCCCAGCTGTTGTAACACAGTTTTCACAGGCTAAGTAGCAAACGCTGCCCGCCCTTATTAGAGCGGCTGCTCGGCCCATTAGGCTAACAATCTTCGAGTGGCAACAATCTTCAAGTTGTGGATGCTCAACAAAGATGATAGATTGCACGTTTGCTGAGAACCTGTAGCCATTACAAGGTAATTCACGAGCAGTAAATAGTGGCAATTTCTCTCCAGAATGCATAATGAAACCTTCAGACCACAAGATTACCCCTTTTGTAACTCATCCTCTTCTTACTCCTACTTGAACGGACAATTCATAGCATTTACATCTTGAGAAGTCAGAAACTCATTGACTCATAATAATGAGTAAAAAAATAATAATTTAAATAAATTAAAAACCTATTGCGTATGAAAATTTTTTTTTAGATCAAATAAAACTTGTTAAATTATAAACAATTAATGAGAGGTAATAGAATAAAAAAATCTAACTGTCCCAGCCAGGTATCGAACCTTGATCTCCTGCTATGGGCGGCGTGTTGAGCCATTACACCACCAGGACGAGCTAGATATCTCATTAATTGTTTAAAATTTACGTAGGATAAAAAACCACAACCAAATAAAATATTTGTTAAATTATAGTGTTGTAAAACACAAAGTTCTTCTTTGTCAACCAGGGACAACATCACAAAACGATTTTATTCCGAATTTATTCGTTGACCATAAATGCATTATTGATAGAACTTTGTTTTATTAACCGACAAACTTGAAAAAAAAAAATGCATTTTACATTTTTTCAAAACTAAATAATTCAAATGCTGTCCATGTAATTCACTTGTAAATACAATTATGGTAATGCGAGTTACATTTGCAATTCGATAATGAAGATAGTAGAGTACAAGTTAAAATATAAAAAAATTTTATTAGACACTCGTTAATGTAGGTTTTCCTCAGAAAGACGAAGGAACGTAAGTTATCTTTTTCACATTTATAAATATCTTCCTGCATTAAATTCTTACAAGACACATTGGAGTAAATTAGTGGAATAAGTACTAATTTCTTAAAACAATTAAATGTTCGACTGAAGGAACTATTGTCTTATATCTGCTTTGCTTTTATATTTTTTGTCTATGTGTCCGTTTTAAAATATAAATAAAACATTTTTATGGGCTATAAACAACAGCAAAAAAAACTCGGAGCAGGAGATGAGTTTTTCTAAGTAAGATAAACTATAATATAACTTCTTGTCAATTGATTGATCGAATATATATATATTTTTTTTGTGCCTGTGTAAGTGCTTATAATATAGAAACGGTATTCCTTATGCATAATCATATAAGTTAAAGGAAACTTTGAGAATAACATTTTTCGATCTTACCAACAAACATATTTACGACTTCCAAACTTCTAGTAATGACGAAAATAATGGGCATATAACGTAATATACAGGCAGATATGTATTCTGGCGTATGTAAGGGGGAAACAGGGACCTCGCTGTTGTAGGAAACGTTTTGCCGGCGGCCCCATCACAGTTCTGCCGGGGCGTGACGGGTAACGGCGAGACGACACCCGCGTTCGCGAGCACCGTGACCACATTTCGACGATCGTGAACGATATCTCTGAGACAAGGGTAATCTACTTCCTCGTCATCTATCCCCATGAACCCTGGGGAAAGTAAGGATCCTGCAGATATTAACTTTCCGCGCTTCAATGAATGCCACTCTGGTCGTGAGTATCCAGAGATACAGTCAAAATAAAGACAGCTAGATAAACTGTTGGCTGTTCGAGTAATGTATGGTATACGGCAAATAGATAAGTAAAAACTCACTTGTCTCTAGGATGTCTCATTAGGTGCTTTGGAATTGCTTTAAAAAAATAGAAGAAATCTAATTGTGTGTATTATTTTAAATTTAAAAGCATAAAAATCATTAGATAAACTGTTTTGTTGAAAATATATAAAATATTAAAAACAAAACATACTAATGCTACTGAGATATTAAAAATAAATACTTTATTGCATAAAAGTAAGAATGATTTCATAGTAAATAATCCTAAAAAGAACTTGGAAATTTTGAATTAATTTTAATGCTAATAGAGTTCTAACAATATTATCTCATATACTCTCCCTTCAATTTAAATGATAACTATGGAACGATTAGAATCAGAGGAATAATTAAAAGGATCGTGTTTTATTTGTCTCTGAATAGACAAAGGAATTCAAATTTTGAAAACACTAATCTTTAGATTTAAACTTTAATAAATTCAACATATACTTTAAGATTTATATACTGACACAATTAAAGTTTTTTTTTATTACTTCGTAGCTAGAAGAAGTGATTATTGGGGAAATAACAATTTATAATGGTTTCATTAAAACTTTATTACATAAAAGAGCAAATCTATAATAGTATAATATAGTAGGTAGGTAATTTGTGTGTGTGTGTGCACTGCACTCTCTATCCCCCGAGATCCTATATGCATCTATAT
>KZ809705.1:33760-50456 GCA_000696205.2 Oncopeltus fasciatus
AATATATTTTATATATATATTTTAACAAAAAGATACAGCTTCATGTTATGTAAAGCGTTAACTATTTTATTTTATTGCTTTATATATTGCAAAATTAATTATATTAGTTAAATTAATGGTGTAAGGACGTTAGCAGTGAAGGCTTGAGGCCGGTGAAGATGGGCTGCTGACCATTTAAATAGCATATCTAAATTGAGATTGTCCTAAAAAGCAATTTTATAAAATAATCATAAATCATTAAATTTTATATATCTTACATTATTTAGCAATTGTGAAGAGAGGCAATAAATTCCTTATTAAGTTTCTAAAGTTAGTAATGGCACTTCACTGCAACGCGAGATATTTCAGAGCAACATTCTGCAGTATTCTCAAGTATTCTGCAGTATTTTGACAGTGTTTATATTACTTGTTTATGTAGATGCTGTCAGAGGTAATTATTTTGCATCAGAAGTATAATTTATTTCTAATTTTGTTACATATGATGTATATAATACATTCAGGATTGATAGACAAACTCTAGAACTTTGAAAGCACTAAAAAAACAAAAAACAACAACCGTATTTTAAGATACTTCGGACAAAAATCCATTCATATAAGCGAAGAATCCTTTCTTTAAGGACCTCAAATGTGTGGATAGGTCCTTATAGACTTTCTTTTGGTTTCAAATACATTTTAATAACTAAGACAAAAAGATAGATTAAAGTTTTTATTCATGGTCTTAATGGAGTAGGTCCTATATCTAGTAGTTTAGGTTCTTTACAGAACAGTCAGAGTTTTAGATTTCAGGAAAAATCCCTGTACCGTCATATATGGTACAGAGAAATAATCAGGCCACAGTATTCAAGTACTGACAGCAAACATGGTAATATATCGGAGTTGTGAATGAGTAAAAATATATTTCATCTTGGCTTCTTCCATACATAACACTTGTAATAATTATTTATTTAGTAATTGAGTTTGAAATTGTCATTACTAATCATATTTATGTAAAACGGTAGAAAGCCCACTCGTGAATGTGGCGAATGAGATCTAGCATTGCCGGTAGCCAGGAAATCAGTTGTGATGGTCCAGCCACCAGGCCTCGCCCTTTTTACCAGCACCATTCTTTATTTTTAAAGATTTATTATTTAATAGATATGTGGTTACTTTTGATCATATTTGAGATGAACTACTTAATCTCGATACCATATAACCACGTTATAGTTGTATGTATATGTTAATAGTAAGAAAGTAAAACCAATAGTAATTGTACTGTAGGCTGATTTTATTTTAATAAACCACATAAATAAGAGTAGTATTTACAATGAGACTTCAATAATCATTCGAAAAGTATTTGAGTTTTTTTTTACATTTTTTAATTTTTCTGAGATTATCCATAATTTGCAGAGCCCACAAAAATTATCATTCCCCAGAAGATAGAGATATGAGTTTGTTATGCGATCAACGTCTAAGTTATTAGGCCTAATCTCCAGAAGACAAGTACCAATGTGTCTAGAGTGATTGACAGATATTATAGCTAATAAATTCCATGGCACATAAAGTTATACCTAAGCTTAAATAGATTTAGATGCTGTTCCTGAAGAACTGTTTAAGAAGATCATAGAAGTTAATTAGAGAATGGCTAGAAGCAATATTTACAACAATATATATATATATTACTAGAAGGAGCAAAAGTAAGTACTCCTTGGTGCTGTAGAGAAGTACTTACCTCGAGGAAGACTTAGCTCTAGATGGAAGACGAAGCTGGCTGTGTACGAAGTCCTCTGTTCGCGTTCCCTTCTCACTCTGGACTGACAGGACCGGGACGCCTCTCTGGACTGCCCGCTTCCCCCACGGGCCACCTAGCACCTACCCCACCCCCCACCACCCCCTTCACTTACCCTCACTATCCTAACTGCCAATCCTACCCACTTAGATCAGTGTCAAATTAAGCAAATACTATAGTGGGAAATTATTACCAAAATTAGCTTAAAATTAGCTTATTTCAGCTATAATTTCTTAAGTAAATTTTTCAATTAAAACTATATTTTAATTAATTAATTTACTTTAAACTCTCCCAAATAATATTTAAAAAAAGAAACCCGTAAAATGGATTTTTATTTACACACACATAAATCCATATATATATATATATATATATATATATATATATTCTTATGATGAATTATTCAAAAATTGTTCTTGTATTTATTCTATTTCCGTTTTTTTAAATAAATAATACTAGTAACAAAGAAAATATTAATGATTATTCAATATGGTTTCTTATATGTTACCTCTAACTCTCTATCGATTTAAGCTATAACCAAATATTTTAGACAATAGTCGATGGGTAGCATTGGGTTTTGATATCCTAGAATCCTGCGGGTTCAAATCTCGCCCAGGGCAAGCTTGTTAAATGGATATTTAGAATGTGATGGCAACGTGGATAGCCCTTCCTTTTATGACCATAAGTGACTAAAAAGGAGGCTAACATATATTTTTTTAAAAATGGAAAAATTAAGTTCAAATATCGAGTTTAGGTTACAATTACTTTTTTTTGTGGGGGCCTAAACAACTGTCGAATTGATAATATATGCAATTGTTGAAAGAAATCTAATAATACACTTCTATTAAAATTCAATCATTTAAATTCATTCACATTTTTCAGAGTTTTTAGGAAACTCGACGTGAAGTAAATTTCAATAAATATTTAAAATTTAACGAAACCCCCATTTTCCTGCAAACTAATTATTTAAGTTAAATAAAAGTTTGGTGTAATGTGATTAGTTATGTAAATGGTTCTTTGTAAATTATTAAATAATGCAAATAACATCTGAAGGCAATCATAAAAGTCGATATTTTCCTATTAAGAAATGTTCTATTTGCATTTGCAAATTTTCAATCATCAATTAACAAGCTTCTAACAAGAGTTTAACAGGACCTTCAGCAGCTTATATTTTTGCCTGCTTATGTTATTCTGTATTTCTTATATATATGTGTGTGTGTGTGTGTGTGTGTGTGTGCGCGCGGGCATGCGCGCGTGTGTGTGTGTTTGAAAAATTTGTACCACTAAAAAATGTATATGAAACATTTCAACACCCGTTTCAACAATAAGCAATCCAAGCACAATATAAACATCACGTTAACACCACAATTACCACAAAAATCTGCAGTGTCTAAAAAGAAGTTGGTTTCCGGACCTACTTGGGTATACAATTCCATATTTGTGGGGGTGGGGGAGAAGGGGGTGGCATTATTGCTTGCGCTTTCCCTTTAACTATTGACGATATCACATGGTAACGATGTGGATAGAAATATGCAGATGTAAATAAATTAGTAAATACAAAATTATTCAACTTTGAAATCGTTTTGTGAAATTATGATTTTCTTATCTAATTATTCTTTAGGCTATCTTTTTTCTACACTGTAAAACATAATAGCCATTCACAAATTCAGATAAAATTATAGAAAATAAATAAACATAAAATTTATAATAAACATAATTTCAGAATGTTTTGACATTGTTTCTTTTCATTACCAATTACCAATAATTTCTTCTCGATTCATCTGCGAAATATTACATTTTCAACATTTTCATTTTAATGAAATAATTAGGGGAAAAATTTTAGAGAGAAGTTTTCTAATAGCTGGTGAAACCCTCTCTACTATACTTCTATGCTAATTCTGAAGGATAACACAAGTTAAAAAAAATTGATAGCTGAAATAAATTTTAAGGTAAATAAATAAATTTAAAAAGTATCGTTCTTTTCTATTTGATTTATTTTACGTTAATTTCGTTTGTATCATCTGCAAAGTGAAAATGACAGCTGATCGCTCTTTAAGCAGTGAACAATGGAAGACTCCATTCAGTTGTGGAGTATGAGGAGAAAGACTCCAAGTGTCTTTTCTTTTAAATAAAGGGGATTTGAAAGCAGAGACTAACTGGATGCGGTTTTGAAAACACGCATTTTTCTTGCAATGGCGAAAGTCGGCAGAGATTCTCTAGAAATGGTTAAGTAGGCTCTAGTAAGTCATCGATAACCTCACGATTTCTTACACAAATAAGATCCTTTCTCACTTGTCCCACAAAACTGAATACCAACAAGAATATTCTTCTTGCAGCTATTGTTCTGAGGAAACATTCTTTTAAATGTTCAAATAGGAAGATTTCTAAAAATACTAAAATATGCTTCATTATATTTAGTATTAAAGATCTATTCCAACTCTTTATTTAAATTTATTCACATATTTATAAAATATACTATTCATATCTCTATATAAATGATTGATAAGTTTCTATTTTATATTTTTTAAAACAAACATACAGTTTTTACATGTACAGATTAAAATAAATAAATGTATTAAAAAGTATGTATCTGAATGATATTATCATCGGAATTAATGAATGTGCCTGCGTTGTATTATTTGCCGCGTAAACACACACACACACCCATAGATAATTGTTCATTTATAGTTAGGAATGTAATAGGCAAGTTGAGAGCCTTCCCCCACTTCTCCCAGGGAGACCTCAGGTACTGAAGAAGATTTCGTTGGAAACTTGGGTCATTCAGCATCAGATCAGACATCCAAAAGATAAGACCAGTTTGTAAGGGACTATCATCCTGGCTACGCTTTTTGAATTTTCACAAAACAAAGCCTTATATTTTTGTAAATATATGACAACTGCAAATGAATTCCAATCATGTTCAGAGAAAGAAATAGATAGAATTTAATTTAATTTATGCCAAATAAATAACCTTGGTTTTCGGGTAAGGTAATTCCTTACATAAGAACTATTTTCTATCTTAAGTATTACGATTTTTGCCATTGTGAAAAATCATGTAAAGATTGAGAAATAATATTTGTGAAAATGCATGAGAAACAATTTCAATTTAAAATCAAAATGTAAGCAATGCAGTGGGATTCATCCGGGCTGATGCACTTTATCTTCCAAATATTTAATTTGGATATAAAAGAGTATTGAGAAATTACTTCACATAAACTTTCTTACGCTAACGCAAACGCGACTTACCAGTGTTAGTACTAAAAATAGGAAAGAAATTATCAAATTTTAAATAATAGCCTCTTGCCACATAATGAAACAATATTTTGCTGTAATTTAGTGTCAAAAGCTCTTAATCTTAACAGTAGTCGATTTATTATAGATGACATAAATAATTTAATAATTGATAATCTAGCTCTTGAGTTCATGGCCCTAGAAGCTAGCATAAATGTCAACTACAGCCCCATCTGTCACCAGCAACTTAGTTACCCAATCTGTAAAAAATCCGACAAATAAAATTACCACTATCACAAAGCCTAATGAAGAACCGAGAAAGTGTGATAACAAAAGAGAGAGGCCGCACTTCTTTTGTCCACACACACACAGCACATCTCAGAGAGTTGCTAATTCAAAACCTCAGCGCCCAAAAATAAAAACATTTGTATTGTAAACAGTATATACTTTTATTTAGATTATAACATATTTCACATTGCCATAATAATATATTATTTTTATTCAAATATTACTCTCATTATGAATATTAGTAATAAAAAAACTTAAATTCTAATTAATTTCAAATAAAACATTAATATTTTTTTTGTTGTGGTATTTAATTCCACATTTATTGTATAAACACCTATAATTATAATTATGGTAGAAACTCTGGTTAATTTTTCAGTAGATCACCTACTTTTCCCTGTAATATATCTTGCTTATATTTATACTTGTACCAATTTATGTTCATTTACCTTTTATTGAGATTAAATTTATATTTAAACAAAGGAAGCTTGAACCTATATGTATAATTATTACAAAAGGTATTTCAAAGAGTTGGGTCAACACTCTCGATTAGCTGAGTTCCTGTAAGGAAATCAAGCAAGCTATTCAGGTTGTTATCGTGACGTGATTTTGATAAATATTTAAAGTTCTTTAAGAGTAGTAGAATATAAAAAAATGTAATTTTCATTTTATTTATATTTAATTATCTATTTACAATAATTTGAAATAATTTATTGCCCTCTCCACTTATATTTAATAACAAACTTATTAAAGATTTAAATTTAGATTAAAAAATAAATTGTTTATAAACGCATTAGAGATCGTATTATTTATGACATAAAAATTAAGTTCGGTATATATTTTTTGCATATCATTGGAATTTTTCTTTTGTACTTAAATTTGGTTGGAGGGGAAGGGAAATTAGTTAAAATATTGTTAAAAAATTAAAATATTGTTAATACCTTTATATTTTCGGATTATGAAAAGCTTTAAAAAAATAAAATGTCATGCACAGTATTTTTCCAACATTTATATTCAATACAAAAATGGCATGTTAAACAAATTTGTATTTGTTTTATTTTACAAATTATTAAAAAATATGAGTATTTGATATTTTAGTATTTCTATTGCAAATGGTTTTATTAATTTATGTAGATTTCCTTTAGGTTTAGCTGAAATCAGAGAGCATGACAAATTCGAATTAGTAAAAATCTTTGTTATTAGTAGTATATCACCAAAAAAAAATTGTGGAATATAATAGGGGGAAAAAAAGATTTTTAAATACTTAAAAATCAGTAAGGTTACGATGACTGAGACGTTATGCCCCATATTTCATCCAAGAAATGGGCAAAATTAAGTGACAATTACTTAAATGGTCATATAAAATCCCATAGTAACTATGAAGAGAAAGTATAAACACCGCACAGTTAGCTCCAGGCTGGTTAGAAGAAGATGGCGTTAAACGCTTAAACGTCTTCCTTGCTTTCTCAAATAAAATACTTACCTACCCAATGTGGCCACTATAAAATATAAAAAAAACAATAAAAAACTCAAAGTTAGATTTTAAAAATTTGTATTTATTAAGCGATTCCATAAAATCCTACAAAATATAAATATTTGAAAAATAAAGTCTAAAAGAATCATTCTTACTTGAGCGATTTTAACTCAAGTAAATTAATGAACTCATTCACAGTTTCCAAAATGAAGCTTAAATACCAAATTTGGTTTCTTGAAAATGGTGAACGTTAGAGCAGGTACAGATACACACTCACACACACACACACACATATATATATATATATACACACACACACACACATATATATATATATACACACACACACTTATCGTTTCCACGTTTATATGAAGGTCTTATTGATAGGAAAGTAATGTAACTTCATCTTCTTTTGATATACGAAAATTAAATTAGTTAATTTAACTAAAATTTAATTTTCATTCATCAAACCCTCCTTTAAAATAATAGAGACATTAAATAACTATTATTCAATATTGAATTTGGGGTATTGGTAAATGAAAATTTCATCGCTACGCAGAAGTGAATAATTACTCTGAGATGATTTTAGTTGGGGTTCGGTCAGGGTAGATCCGAAAAACACAAATTTAAAAAATGTATTTTTTAATAAAGGACTATCTGCCAACGTATCGGCTTACATTGTAAGCCATCTTCAGGGCTAACATGAAGATGTGAGAGGACGTCCTGCCCCTAAGTTCACATTTCCATAACCGGACCCCAACTAAAATCATCTCAGAATAATATCTGCGGTCGAAAAACTCTCCTTTTGTAAATAATTACTTGTTGTTGTGAATCACTCACCAGTTGTATGACCCTAAGGTCCCCCACTCCCGACCTGAGGCACAATCAGATCGGGAGTGGGGGGATGAGACAGAGGCATTGCCTAAGAGATACACCTGTAATCATGTAATCACGTAGGCTGCGGTCTGAGATAGTTTTGGGATCCTCCGACAGGCGGGTAGGCCGTGAAATGCCAAGTCGCCTTCCAGTAGCTTCAAGCACTACTGCCGAAACTACTTGGCTAACCTTACGACTATACGTATAGTCGTCTCATAAACTCCGTGCTACCTCACTTCGCTACAGAGTACTGCCATCATACTCATCAAATGTGACTCTGACTAATTTCACATGATCTCTAATAACAAGTTATTACTAAAAATGCAGTTTAACGCGAAACCTCATATGATTTATGTGAAATATGTTAAGTAAATTTATTATACCTCGAACTAGACGTGACCTAAACA
The DNA here is from genome assembly GCA_000696205.2 of Oncopeltus fasciatus. Lineage (NCBI taxonomy): Eukaryota > Metazoa > Arthropoda > Insecta > Hemiptera > Lygaeidae > Oncopeltus > Oncopeltus fasciatus. The sequence continues at coordinate 41,799 of KZ809705.1, forward strand.
TGTTATCCAACAAAAGACACCATGTTTAGGTTATGCCTATTTGAGAGTATAAAAAATTTACTTAAAGATTCACAGCTTTCACGTTAAACTAAAATTTTATTAAATAAATAACTAATGTTATTATTCACCTCATGAAACTATAAAAAGCAATATTTAAAGTTCATAATAGGAACAAAAATTTGTTTCAACAGTTGCAATTTTATTAGGCAAATGATTTCTAGATTGAGGAATTTAAGAGGAAAATTCAGGGTGCAAAACACTTGGGATCTTTTCTACTGTAGATGTGCCAGTTACTTTTAATGGTAATTGGTAATATATTTTAATACTATGTAGTAGTAGTACTAGTAGATCATAATGGAGGGCAATCAACTTCTAGGTTATTACGCCCTATAAATACACTTTAATTTACTATAGTTAATAAAAGGCAGGAATTTACTATGTTAATGTTTTTGAATGTCATATTTAGTTTATTTTTAAAAAGTGTAACTTCTAAATAGCCTTTATATAACGAAAACAAACATTTAAACTCCAAAAGGACCTTCCTATAACCCTTACCACAAGGTTACATAACAATATTACATTTGGATGGCCAATCATCTCTGATAGATTTAAATATACATTCAAAATAAGTTTTTCATGACGTCTCGTCCTAAGAAATTCACAGAAGTAAGAATCAAGGTGATTCCTCTAGGTCCCACAGTCAATTTTACTCCTTCTCTTGATGCTCTATGGATACTGGCCCAAAGCGACTCCATTCTCTGTGTACGGGCATCTGTAATGAGTAATATACAGAGTCTTAGCTTTGATTGACAGGACAGTGCTTGTACCGCATACCTGGAAGCTTCTTTAGTCTATTTTATGACTTATGGATTACATTTCTGACTTGTTTATTAAATATTACATTATTCTCACATGGAATGTTGGAATATTTAATACACTTTGTAAGCGCCGGTGGAATCCTGCCTGACCTAGCATGCAGAAACGCTTCATTTGTTTCTCTGCAAACACTTCCATAGATTTGGAGGTTTATTACCCTTAGATTTCAATTTGAATTTGGAATAAAACCCACAGATTTGGGTACACCCTTTTAAATCTATGGGTTACTTAAGTTTATATTTTAAGAAACTGGATATTTTCTTTTCGAAAAACAGCCATCATCTATCTTTATGTGAAGTCACTCACCGGAATATATTATCAATTTTTTTTTTTTTTAATGTCACTGACACACACCTCTCTTAATAACTTCTTCCAGTCCGCTATAGTTTGACAAAAAATTTGCAATACTTTCTGATAAAATTTATTTGTGGGAAAGCCATTGGACCATGCATAAATAAACGAAATACTTTTTATTAATATTAATCTGCATTTAATAAACCATGTTCCTCTATAGCCTTCTGAAAAAGTCCGTGAACACGAACTTCGTCTATTACACCAATACTTTGGGGGACTTTTTTTTTTTTTTTTTTTTTTTTTTTGTAAAATATACCACCATATTTTTTTCGTCATCTGCATTTCTACTTTTGTCTTAATCCCGTTTTTTTTTTAATGTCTTAAATACAATTACTTTCTATTGGGTTGTGTTAAATTCATGATGGGTATAATTTTCGAATGACCTTAATTAATTAACAAGTAGGAGGTAATATATAGATTAAATGAAATGACAATAACTATTATCACAACAAGTTATTACATTACAAGAAAAAGTAATTGGCTTATCTAAAGAAAAAAATACCCCAAAACACAAAATATATTTAAGAATCTAAGTATGAATGTCGGACCTCTTTCTCACTCAGCATTTCTGGATTATTCAGGGCCATCTTTAGCCTTTTATAATTTCTTCATACCATATTAGTCATTACTTTTTATATACATCTGTCATTTACGAAACATGAAAAATCTCTTTATTTTAATCTACTGTACGTCTGTCACAGACTTTTAAAACAAAAGTGATTAATGAGTAAATTAATAATTTTCACAAATGTATTTTCCGATACGTCTCTTGTTAATGAAGGTGCTCAACAAATGAAATTGAGCAACCACAGCCACCAGGAATCCCATCAGACTGGTGACAAAATCGGTTTCCCGCGCTGGGCCCATCATCGGCTGAACTCCTCACCTTGCAGCTGACTGAATGGAATCTCAAATGTCCTCTTTATGTAAGTCGCATCCCCCACCTTTGCGCAAGCCCCCCCATGAATCCTCCCTTTACATAACTGAGGCTTCTTTTTCAGGGTCAAACCCGGCTTTCACCACCGATCTGTGGTCTAAATTGGGCAACATAATACGTAAATTTTTTTTTCCAGTATTTTTTTTTTTTTTATACCTCTTTGGTCTTTTGTGTAGATTAAGAATTCAGTGGGCAGATGATTAATTATTACTATCAAAAGTTCCAGGTCCTGAGTAGACTACAGCAGATAACACCTGACGGAAGTGTTTGAGTGGAGTCTGGGGGTCAGTAAAAGGTTAGATAGCAATTTTGCTACGAAGATAGCTGCCAATTATATTAGACAAGAAACGATATGAAAAAAATTACATCACACATTTAATATAAAAAAAAATGAATTTTTTTTCCCCTGAGTCTCTGTCTCATTGCTCTTCATTAAAATCAAATCAAATCTCAAGTGAAAATATTTTAAAGATTGACTCAATCCAATTAACTTTTTAAAGCGCTGTGGAAACGATTTGCAGATAAATTAATACAGATAATTTCTTCTTAAACTTATACTCCTCTAATTATAACTTCTCCATTATTTATGTGTTTATAATATTTATTTGTTTGAGTAATATGAGGAGAGGTCAAAAGGTCTCAGCCTGACACAGAAAGAAATGAAATCAAAACACAAAACATAAATATTTTATTTGTTTGTGGTTTTTTATTCCACATAAATTTTGAACAATTAATGAGAGGGAATAGAATACAAAAATCTATCTGTCCCAGCCAGGAACAGGCCAGGAACAGGCTGGGACAGATAGATTTAATTATTCTATTCCCTCTTATTAATTGTTCACAAAACATAAATTATTTTTAATAATATAGTGTCCCATATTACCAATACTTACGTTACACCTATTTATAGTTTTTTCTAAACCCCTGAATAATAATTTTCTTCTTTGGAATCAAATGTGCATCAATAACCTCATAGAGTTGGTTGTAGTAGTAGTAGTAGTAGTAGATCATAATGAAGGGCAATCAACTTCTAGGTTATTACGCCCTATAAATACCCTTTAATATATTTACTATAAATTAGTTAATAAAAGACAGGAATCAGGATTATTTCAATCACTATAACAACCTAAATTAATGGATTAATTGATAACATTTTTTTTAAATATTATTATATACATTTTTTTTACAACAATCCATTAAATAATAGCTAGTAATAATTTACCAAATAACTCCCAGCAATCTGCTATAACATTTTGTTAACATATTATACTATAAACAATAACAATTACAATACTATGAAAGCTTTCTCCTGAAATAACAATATCTCATTTATAATATGTTGAATAAATCTTTAAGAGTTGGTCTTTGTCCTCAAATTGCCTTCCCCTGAGGTCTTTTTTGAGTTTCAGGAATATAAAATAGTCACTGGGGTCTAGATCTGGACAGTAAGGAGGATGGTTGCTTAAATCGAAGCCGATTGTGTCAATCCTGGCCATCACTTTACGAGAAGGTGTGCAAGTGGCAATGCAATGTCAAGTGCAAACTGATGTAATAAGAAGTATTATAAGTACTAGACAAGAAATGGCAGGATTATGAAATTTTGTGTGAATATAACTACTGATTAGATAAACATGAAGTATTTTATCCTAAACTCCTTCTTCATAGGTAGGCCAAGAACTTTTTGGTCTCTTCTCCTAAGTGTATTATTTTACTTAACTGGAATTTCGTTAACACTCTGGTTATTTTTTTACAAGTTCAAAACTTTATTAGTCAGTTTTACTGCTTAGTTAATCTGATTGTTTGAAAATTATTATCCGAAAAAATAGATAATTTTCAAGACTTACATAAAGCTTAAATTTTGCAAGTATAAAACAATGTATATAGTACAAATAGCTTTAAACATAAAAAGCTTCAATGTGTTAGAAATAGTATACGTTATTGGAATTAAATTATACCAATATATTAATTAAAATTTTCAAGAATAAGCAAAAGACCTGGGTTCAAGTCTCGGCTGAGGTAGTAATAATTTTAAAATATATAAAGCTTAAATTTTAAAACAAGTATAAAACAATTTATATAGTACAAATAGCTTTAAACATAAAAAGCTTCAATGTGTTAGAAATAGTATACGTTATTGGAATTAAATTACACCAATATATTAATTAAAATTTTCAAGAATAAGCAAAAGACCTGGGTTCAAGTCTCGGCTGAGGTAGTAAGATTTTTATTTTCAGCTCCCTTGCATTTCTTGTATAAGTTCTCTAGGTTTTAGAAATTCGTGGAAAATATCTCCGGAAATTCTGTGTGAGTTTTTAGTCATTTTGATTATTTCAAAATTTAAAATTATTAAATTAAAACACTTTATTATAATTATTTAATGTTACTATTTATTTACTATACTAAAACACACACCCACACACANCCCAAAGGCTATACTTCATATCGGAATACCAACGACGCGACACTAGTACTCCCTGTTGAGAAACTAAGATATTAATGGTGGGACCCTAGGATATGAACCGCGTTCCTCCAGATACATTTGGGTTGAGTCGGCATTCAAGGCAGAGACCTTTGGCATGTGACTCACGCATACTGAATACTACACATCTGCGGCTGGATCACTTACACAGACACACACACAGAACCCAAGAGGAATGATGGTCCCATACTTAACCTGCTAACTTCGAAGAGCGTTTCTATTGGCTAGGAAGATCAGCTATTTCTAGTAAACTCATGGTGGAGTAACGTAGTTTTTCCATGATCAAGGCATTGATAAAAAATCTACATAAAATAATTATAATAATAACAATAATAAGTCAACTAAAACTGAATTTTTCATGACGTGTAATCCCCCAGAAAGAATTTTTTTTTTTTAAGTGCAAACCTTGCGGATAACAATACCAGTATATATTCATTTATCATAAATCTTCATTACTTTTTAAACTAATTATCATTGCCACTGCATAGAAAAACATTGCATTGTTTTTTTTCGCAACTAAATAATACTCCAATATCTATTTGTCAGATTACTCAAAACAAAATACACCAGCCTTTCTCATTGAAAACAACATAAAAATGCAAACGCAGACACATACAGACTCACTCTCACTTTTAAACATCACACACTAGAAAGTAAATTAAACGGCCGGAAATTCCACTCATGCCCCCCAGCCCCCCAACAAAATAGGGGTAGGCTACTGATGAAATGAGGAGTACAGAGGAACAACAACAAGGGGGCGGGGGGATACGTCCAAAATGGAAATTAATCACCTAAAAGGCGGGGAGAAGGAATACAACGGGCTTATCGGAAGCTCAGCCACTTCCAGCCGCCATGGATTCCTGCAAATCACGTGGAGGAGACAATTCCACTAATGAGTGCATACGATCCTGCAGTGGGGCGAAGGGAAAGGCACAAATACAAATACATACATATTTTAAAAATACAAATACATTATTATTAACTAAAATACTATTATTTTAGTTAATTATGATTTATTAAATATATGATAATAATATTTAAATAAAAATAAAAAAATCCATTAATTTAGGTTGTTATAGTGGTCGAAATAATCCTGATTCCTGTATTTTATTAACTGATTTATAGTGGACATATTAGGGGGTGTTTATAGGGCGTAATAACCTAGAAGTTGATTGCCCTTCAATCTACTACTTCTACTACTACTATAATACATGACAAATTAGAAACTTTTAACAAATTCTAATCTAATGTGTAAGAATTAAATTTTTGAAATTTCTCTTTAATTTCATAAAATACAATTAATATGCATAATACTTATGCATTGTGAGTTAATAACTCATCTTAACGCCCTGATCCGAGATCTAAGATTCTATTTAAGTATAAAACAATAACATTTTAAAACATTTTTTTTAAAACAGTGTTAATAAAAAAAATTGAAACAGACGTTATTAAATACGAGAAAGACAAAGAAACTATTAAATAGGAAATTCTAACAAATTTAAGATTCATAAAACAAATAGTCAAATAATATGAGAAATGTATTTGACAATAACTGCATTAATATAAGCCTCATTAAAGCCTTGTCGCTATTAGAACTAAATAAAACCTATTCAAATATAAATGAAAATGAATATTCCAATAGATAAATATTACAACTTAAAATCATCATATTGAATAAAAGATTATTCACTCAAAAGAAAAATTTCCCCCTATATAAATGGGTTAAAATTTCTTAAGATGGTGAAATTCAGAAAAATCTCATGCTCATAAGTTTTGTTGTATTACCTAGCCACCTCTCCAATAAATTGAAAGTAAAGTTTAATTGTGCTCTATAATATTTTAAACTTAAATCTCTCACAGGAACGAAATACCCTTATCAACCACTTAGGGCCCCCACCCTGGAAATATATTGTATTGTACAAAAATTACACCCTGGATTATAACTTAAATGATATAATTCTATAATAATTAGCGCTTTAAAAACTAAAGTTTACTGCTCACATTAAGGATAGTTGATAAAAATTTAGGCAATATTTTTCAAAAAAGAAGTTATGTTAAACATTTGACAGTGTATCTGATATGATCGATCTTAAGATGTCAGACCCTGTCCAAAAGCGCTCGCCATCAGGACGTGTAATAAACACATTAAAGGCGGATTCCTACCCATTATGTAAATTAATTCCATTTTAAAATGAAAGAGATGGCTCCCTGCAAGGTAGACATTTTGTGAATGAATTACCCTCACAGAAAAATTTCAGGAAGGATGCACTTTTGCATAATTTGACGGTTTATAGATGATACATAAAATATATTATTATTTTAATTTATTGTTATTTGCAAACAACAGCAACTTAAGCCTATCACTGATAACAATTAATGATATTTTGCTAAATATTGAATTCATAATATTGTTTGCAGAAGTTGTTTGTAAATGTTTTTTATTGATCTGATATTTTAAGTAATATCATATCATATAGTTGGTCTGAAGACCCGTACGATCATATCATGGCATAGATTTAATGGCATAGACCTTGCATGTACTCTGTCAGCATGTTTGGTCAATTTATTTTAAGCAGGTATTTCCATTCAGACTAAAAATAACCCTTTGAGTTTACACAGGATGGAGCCTACTAGGCCTGGAAGGTTTGGTATATGCATTTCTATAGACACAAATAAGAAGAAGATTGGCGTCTTTTTTCATAAAAATTAATTTTTAAAAAATACAATTCATCATGCAGTACTGACAGCTGTAAATGCATGACAGAGGAAAATATAACAAACATCTCTGGCATAGTTACTTATCTCGCTTACACCCAGGAACTAGCAGATGAGATCTGATTGGAATGTTATAATTCTTAAAATGAATTTATCGATTTAGGTTCTAATTTATAAAATAAGCCAAATAATGTATAATGTATAATGTTTTCTAATGGAGAGTTTTTTGACCGTAGATATTATTATTAGATGATTTTAGTTGGGGTTCGGTCAAGGTAGATATAAAANCTTTTTTTAAAATTTGTATACCTTTTGGGATCTACCGAACCCCAACTAAAATCATCTAATTATAATGTTTTCCTTTAAACTTTTGAAATCACAAGGAAGCGTGGAAGTGGAGAGCATCGAGATCTAGTCGTATGCGACCTCTAGGTAATTAGTAGTTTGCGAAGGTATACTCTCCCGTTACCTAATGACTACTACAAGTCAGGAGTCTGAGATACTCCTGGGATACCCTCTGGGTAGCCTTCAGCCCCTGCGTGTCATTGGAACTGATGAGACTCGGATCCGCGCTTTTTTGTATTTTCAAGGTACTTTTATAAAGTTCCAGAGGAATAAGTGACTCAATTTGTTTATAGTGTTATACATGCTAAGTTGAGTTTGCTTACGGCTGATATGACGGAATCTCGTCATCTAGTCAGACATATTAATCGAGTTTATGTCTGAGAATCGCTAATTTAACATATGTCGATAGGATCTTTCTTCAGCTATCCATCTTCTTGTAATTTTTTAATTATAATAATAATTTTGACCATATAAATAATATTTCTTTTTTTCCAGAGATAACAAAAATATTTATTACTTTAGGGATGATATATAGGTAGTCTTTCCTGTTTTAATGTACTTTATAAGCAATCGGTTTCGGTCCCAATACCCCATCTTCAGATATCAGAGAATGTCACAAGATATGGTTCTCCTGTCAGTATCGCGTAGAGTACTTGTTGGGATACTGATGAGAGAACTCTATCTTGCGACACTCTGTGGTGTATTCACATCGAAACCGGTCGCTAATGAAATAAATTGAAACAGGAAAGACAATCCCCATAGCATCCCTAAAAATAAATTATACATAAATAATAATTAAAATGAAAAAGTTGAAGAAGAGTACATTTTTGAAGAGCAGGATAATGGAAAATGTCGTTCTTAAACGCAATATTCCATTCAAACACAAGATTTTTAAAAATTCAATCTTCAGCAAAAATTGTTCCAAATTCAAAGGCTCTATATATATATATAT